>AWOL01S0033920.1:3600-13656 GCA_000715115.1 Nicotiana otophora
ACCTCTTAGTCTTGGAAGACCTCTCACTGACTGGCCTCCATCTCTAACTGTCTGACCTCTTCCTCCGGCTACCTTACCCCCGCCTCTAGCTGGTTTTGGGGGTGGTGGAGCAACCGGTGCCAGAATCATGGCACGAGTACCCTGCTATTGTATATTACTATGAAGTTTGGGACAATACCTCTTGATATGAACCGCACCTCCACACACAAAGCACGCTCTTGACTGTCGTGGCTGCAGAATCAGAGACTACCCCTAATGAATTGAATAACAACCATGATAGCTTAGAATTAGTTGTGCACTAATGGGAGGTAAAGGTACACTAAATGCTAGCTTCTCGAAACGAGGTCCATAAGTACCATGACTACCTGAAGTACTATGTGTGACCTGTAGAGACGACCGAACTGGCCTGATAGGATGGCCTCCACATAAAAAACACTGCCTCTGGGCTAGGCACCACTATATCCTCCAAAATGACAAGGCCTCTTATCAGAGGTCGTCTCTATAGCCTGGCCCCTGATGCACTGGATCTTCCTGGCGATATCCACTACCCGGGTAAAAGCAATATCATCTAGGTCTTTCTGGCCATCTATAGCCTAATGCCATATGTATGGCCATCTATGAACCTCTATACCTTCTACCTTTCAGTAGGTATTAGGATAGCTACATGGCGTGATAAACCTACAAATTTGGTCTAATATTATGTAATGGTCATGCAACCTTGCTAAAGGTGCTCAAACTGACTGCAGAACTCCTCTCTCTGTGTGAAAGGGATGAAGTTCTCCAACAACAAATATGAGAGCTGAGCCCAAGTGAGAGGAGGTGAATCTATTGTCCTTCCTGAACATATACTTAAGCCACCATCTCTTGGCAGAACCATGTATTTGAATCACTATGAAATCAACTCTATTGGACTCCGCTATACCAATGCTGCACAATATCTCAGGATTCTAAACATCCTACTCTATCTAAGCTCAACAATAGGTGCTGTAGCGCGTGCTCTAGGCTGAGCTCTACCTCTTCCTCAGGTTCTACCTCAACCCCGGCCTCTACCCCTGGTAGTGGTTGCAACCTCGGGCTCCGGCTCCTAAGAAATTGTGGATGTTGTACGTGTCCTCACCCTGTATAAGAGAATAAGTGAATAATGATTTAAACTCAACGATATAGCATAGTCTCTAATAGAGAAAGAAATAAAGTGAAATTTCCTATAGCCTTGTAGCATCTAGAAGATAAGTACTTACGTCTCCAGACCGATCCTCAAGTTTCTACTA
Organism: Nicotiana otophora; assembly: GCA_000715115.1. Classification (NCBI taxonomy): domain Eukaryota; kingdom Viridiplantae; phylum Streptophyta; class Magnoliopsida; order Solanales; family Solanaceae; genus Nicotiana; species Nicotiana otophora. The sequence goes on from AWOL01S0033920.1 coordinate 4,869, forward strand.
ATATTGCTCATGGCTCGTGAGACTTAGGCAACCTAGTGCTCCAATACCAACTTTTAACGACCCAGGATCCCAACCATGGGGCCGTGATGGCACCTAACATCCGCTTTCTAGGAAAGCCAACATTAGCTAAAAGGTTAATAAATTTAACAATATAAAAGCAAAACATTAAGAAATTAAGATTAAAACATGTTGTAATATAATAATCTGAAAGCAACACTATCTAGTCTAATCCCAAAAACTGATGTCACAAGTACATCAAGTGTGTGGACGCTGTGCAATTCTACCTCTAGTTTCCTGATAAAACATGTCCGAGTAATCTCTGCTACTCACCATAGGGGCTAACTCCGGGATCTGCACAAGAAGAGCAGAAATGTTGTACAAGTACAACCAATCCCATGTACTATATGAGTGCAGACCCTAACCTCGACGTAGTAGTTACGAGGCTATAACAAGTCATATATCATTAGATAAAGCTACAGGAGGTCCTGAAACATTTAAAATGAAGCTAGTGCTCAAAACAACCTATCGGGTCATCACACAAACAATCCAACATCTTCCTATCAATATATAGAATAAAGTGAGTCATTATTCCCAAATGTTCTTCTCTTCTATATTTAATCGTTAGAGTTTTACTGTCGACTATTCTCTTTCTTTTCTTTTCTAGAAAAACTCTCATTATAGTACAATGTAAGTTCTCATATAATTCTTTAATCTATGTACAACGGTATCTTATTCAATTAGTAGTTATCTTATTTCTTTGAATTACTTGGCATTTCTTTTCATTTTTTTTTGAAAAATTATTATCATGTAATAGCATGTCGTTGTATTCAACATAGCCTATATGATAGTTTCTACGCTAATTTATCTATATATATATGTGAGAGAGCAATAGGAAAGCGAGGTGGCACCTCTCTTAAGCATAAAAGGCATAATCATCTTTTTCTCTAATTGTTTTTTGAAGTTTTCATCATTCTTTCAATTTAGTTTGCATTAATATTTTTTTATTACTTACACTTTTTAATCTCCATAACCTATACTTTTAATAATATCAATCACTCCCATCCATTTCATATCCATAACTCCCAAATGTTTAATGTGTAACTTTATGGTAATTTTTCTGTTTTTAATATTATTTTCCCTTCATTTTTCTCATTTAAGTTATTTAACACTATGGAGTAATCAAGAACCTAATGTAGCAGTTTTCTAGAACATAGCCCACGTAGATTTAACATTTGAATACCATTTCCATTTATCTGTGTTTCCTTTTATTTGCCTTAAAATTTAAAATTATACTTTCATAACACATACCACCTTAACTTCTACTATTTATAATATTCATGCCTCAGATGCATTTCATAGTCATAACCCCCAAATATTAAATTAAAAAAGTAACATACCTTATGGTGTTCATCTATTTTTCCCTATAAAAATTCATAACTTTGTTTCATGAGACCCCTACAATAAGTTACTCTTTTCACCCTTTATCTCAAATAGTAATATCATAATATTTACTGCAATATAGGATTCATGTTTTAGTTTGGCTGTGTCACGACCCAAATATTCCACCTTAAGGGTCGTGATGGCACCTTGTTCCTAAGACTAGGAAAGCCTATCACATAAAAGAATCAACAGATATATAGCAACTCAAATATTAATAAAAGCTGAAAAAGTACCATAACATAACCAAAACAGAAATACGAAAGTCTAATTCCAAAACACGCTAATACTGAGTCATAAGCTCTACATAGAGTGTACAAGAAGTCTCAAAATACAACATTGTTTGTGATATAATATACAGTAGTAAGGAATCAACAGAAGGTTACTTTAATGCATGTGAGCGGAATAACATGTATACCTTGAAGTCTTTGCAGCTCTGGCTCGACTCTCTAGTGTCCATCACGATCTGATATACCTTGATCTCTACAAAAATATGCAGAAGCGTAGTATGAGTATACCACAATCTCTACCCAGTAAGTGTCAAGACTAACCTCGGTTAAAGTAAAGACACTCACTAGTAAAAATAACATGTGCAAGATATCAAAATAAAACTGACAACGGAAAATATAACAATACAAATATTAACCACCTCTAAGAATGTTTAACAACAAGTCAATGCAAGAAAATACGCCTTTGCCAACAACATATCAATGGGACCAGGGCATATGATAACAAATTGGATTCCACCAACGACTCATAAAACACGAGGAGAAGTCATTTAATAAAAATAAGAATTTGATCAAAACATCAACCCTCGGTTCCAACATATAAACAATAACAAGAATCACCCCCAATATATCTCATAACTATCCCCCACTAGCTACTCTTATGTCGCCGCATGCACATTAACAATGGAATGCTAAATCTAGTCATAATGGAATGCCATTAACAACGGAATGCACATTAACATTATCTCGACTACCCATAACACCACAAGTCCATATATGTGTTTGGTTTTCAAATCCGAGTCCAATTCGACCCTTAAATCTCAAATATTTATTTTTCAAAACATAATAAAAAAATTCCCAAAACTCCAGAGAATGTTGCAAAAATGACACTCACATAGCATATGCAATGAAATACACCTTCGCAAAAACGACCTTCTCCCAGCCCAACCCACTTCACATTTCCGAAGCTTGCTTCGCAAATGCAAAGCCTGCCATCCACTACCCCCTTCGCAAATGGGATTGTTACTTTGGAAATGGGGTATATGAAAATGTGAACTGGTGCTCGCATTTGCTATAGCTGCAGCACCAGCACACAAGCAATTGTGAATCAAGTCCAAACTAATCTAAAACACGTTTGATACTCACCCGTGCCCCTGGGGCTCCACACCAAACATTCACACAAGTCTATAAACATTATATGATCTTGCTCGTGATATTATCGCAAACTCAAAACACCAAAATAACATCCAGAACCACGAGTCGGACACCAAAACACATAGAATTCACGATGAAACTCAAGAATCGCTAAAATCACAACCAAGCGTTTGATTCCTATCAAACCAACTCTGAATGACACCTAACATTGCACACAAGTTCAAAATGCTAAAACGAACGTAATCCAAGTATCGAAACCAGCATCTGAACCTGATAGCCACAAAATCAACCTATGGTCAAACCTATGAAATTTCTAAGCTTCCCAATTTCCATCTTTCGGCAAGAAGAGCCAATTCAACATAGGAACCTCCAAATCCAATTACGAGTATATGCCTAAGTCCAAAATCACCATAAGAACCTATTGGAACCATCAAAATACCGTTATGTTGTCATTTTACAACAGTCAAACCTCGGTCAACACTCTTAACCTAAGGTTCCAAACTAAGAACCAAGCATTCCAAATCAACACAAAACCTTTCCAAAACCCAACTAACTATCCCGACAAGTCACGAAACCACAAATACATATATGGGAAGCTTCAAAAAGGAAAAATGGAACCAAATACACTAAATAGCCGGTCTAGTCGTTACATTCTCACCCTTTTAAACAAACGTTCATCCTCCAACAAGAATAGAGACATACCTGAAATGGCAAAAAGATGAGGATAACGACAATAAATATCATGCTCGGTCTCCCAAGTCGCCTCCTCGACAGGTTGACCTCTCTATTGAACCTTCACCGATGCAATGTTCTTCGACCTCAACTTCCGAACCTGCCTGTTAAAAATAGCCCCCAGCTCCTCAACATAGGTCAAAGCCTTGACGAGTTGGACTTAGCTGAAATTTAACACATGTGACGAATCTCTATAGTACTTCCGGAGCGTGGAAACACAGAAAACAGGTGAACTCCCGATAAATTGGGAGGCAATGCATGTTTTTAGGCCACCTCACCCACTCTCTCAAGTATCTCAAAATCACCAATATACCGAGGGCTCAACTTGCCCTTCTTACCAAACCTCATCAAACCCTTTATTGGAGAAACTTTGAGTAGAAACTTCTCACCCACCATGAATGCTACATCACGAGCCCTCATATCAACATAACTGTTTTTCTTGGACTGCGATGTATGATGCTGCTTTTGAACCAACTTCACCTTCTCCAAAGTATCACGGACCAAATAAGTGCCCATCAACCTAGCCTCCCTAGTCTCAAACAAACATACCAGAGAACGACATCGCCTCTCATATTAGGCCTCGTACGGAGACATCTAGATGCTCGATTGATAGTTGTTGTTGTAGGCGAGCTCTACTAGCAGTACGAATTGGTCCCATGAGCCGCCGATCCATCTAAGGATGAAATGTCGTACTCACCTTCATCAAATTTTCTCAAGGTACGTGGAAGCCAAACCAAAATATCTATAGTGATACACTCCCACTTCTACTCTGGAATATCCCCTGATGTAAACCACCCGGTCTCTGATGCTGGTACTTAACCTGCTGATAGTTCAAACAGCAAGCCACATACTCCACAATATCTTTCTTCATTCTTCTACACCAGCAGTGCTGCTTCAAATCATGGTAAAGCTTCGTCGAACCTGGATGAATGGAATACCGCAAACTATAGGTCTTTACAAGAATTCGCTCCAGCAACCCATCCACATTGGGCATACCAAATCATCACTAATAGTCACCTCCTTAGCATCATTGTGTCCTTAAGGACAAGCAACTGGGGATCATCATACTAGCATGCCTTGATACACTTAAACAAAGACGATCATGACAAAACACAAGCAAGAACCCGTCTAGGCTCTAAAATATCCACCCTCACAAATTTATTGGCCAAAGCATGAACATCCAAAGCTAATGATCGCTCCCAAACTGGAATAAAAGCAAGACTCCCTATGCTCTCAGCCTTCCTACTCAAAGCATCAGCCACCAAATTAGCCTTTTAGGGATGATAAAGAATGGTGATATCATAGTCCTTTAGTAGCTATAACCACTTTTGTTGCGTCAGGTGTAGATCCTTTTTGTTTGAATAAGTATTATAGTCTCATGTGATCCGTGAACACCTCAAATGACACACCGTAAATATACTGCCTCCAAATCATACGCGCTTGAACAATGGATGCTAGCTCAAAATAGTGCATCGAGTAGTTATTCTCGTAAGGCTTCAACTCACAATATATTGCATAAGAACCTGATGCTGAAGGTAAAACCAGAATTGGAGTTGTATTCAGAGTAGTCTTGAGCTTCTGAAAGCTCTCCTTACTCTCGTATCACCACCTGAATGGGCCCCATTCTATTAATCTGGTCAAAGGAGCTGCGATGGATGAAAACACTTCCACAAAACAACTATAATACCTAGCAAAACCTAGAAAATTACGGAGCAGTAGAGTATCCCAAAATCATAATAAAGAATAGTGTGATTTGGTGACAATCAATCCATACCCAAAATCACATCAAAATCTATCATATTGAGTAACAGAAGGTCGACCCTATTCTTATCGCCTGATAGTGCCCGGACAAGAGCGATATGTACGGTCTACCACAATACAAACCCCAACAGGCATAGATACATAAATAAAGGTACTCAAAGAGTCACGAGACACTCAAAATATGAAGCAAAATAGGATGACACATACAAATAAGTGGAACTCGGATCAAATAAAACTGATGGTTGACATCTAATGCAACAACGTCAGTCATATCAAGGAAAGCATAACAATGGACCTGACCTCCCCCTCTCGGATGTCCTCTACCCGCATGTTCTCTACCTCTACCCGGTTGTGCAAGTGAAGCAGCAACTAGAGCAGTAGCCATAGCCTGAATTCCCTGGGAGGTCCACCACTTCGATGTCTGAGACAATCCCTCACCATATGACTTGTATAACGATACTTGAAACAACTCATTTGCGGGCGTGGATGTAGGTATTGATTCCGCCTCAGACGAATAAAATAGTCGTTGTAGGAAACTGGTGCAGAAGGTGCATTAGAGGATGGCTGGCCAAAATGAGTACCTTGAGGTTCGTTACTAGCTAGAACACTACATGTAACCTGAAACGCAGACTGAACTGGTCGATTGATAAAGCCTCTTCAATGACAATTTGTAGCTTAACATTGGGAACCGCTAAATCCTTCAAAACCCCGAGGCCTCTTGGACTCTTTATCTCCGCTCTTCTACCCATTAATACGCTTCAACCTCCTACCAATCTCCATAACCTGGTTAAATAGAGTCCTAGTCGCTAGATCCCGTTTCATCAAAAATTTGAGGCTATAAACGAGTCCCTCAATAAATCTGTAGACTCTCTCTCTAACAGTGGAAACCAAAGCAAGTGCATGACGAGATAACTTGGTAAACCTCATAGCATACTCGGTCACGGTCATAGTCCTCTGGAGAAAGTGCCCGAACTCGGTGCGCAACGCATACCTGGGGGTTTGTAGAATGAAGTCCCTCAAAACGAGATAAATGAACTGAGCCCAAGTAAGTGGTGCGGAAATAAATGTCCTAGTCTCCTCATAAGCTTGCCACCATCAGTACGACGGCCCCATTAGCTAGAAAGTAGTAAGGTCGACCCCGATCAAATCTACTATGCCTTAGTGTATAGAATAAGTGACACTAGTCTAAGAAACCCTATGCCTCCCCAGAAGGCTCCTTACTGCAGTGAGAAAGATGATACTTCTAGAGCATCTCTAACATCTTCTTTTCCTCCTCTAACGCAAGTGGCCTGACCTTGGGCTGAACTTTAACCACAAGCTAATCGTTATAACACTCGAAGCTAGATCAATGTGAGCCCGCTATTTTGTAGTGTAAGGGGCAGGAATTTGAGCTCCCCACCTATCCTAAGAAGTAGCTGGTGTAATCGGGATCAACCTAAGTTGGTAGAAGAATTTGTAAAAACAATAATAATACGGTCCACTATTCTATAACGGATCTATTCCGCTGACCACATAATCACCACGAAATGAATCAAAAGCAATTAAAATTTGAAAACTATTTTGTGGCCATTCTGCTGGCCACGTATCTGTTCTGCTATCACGGAATTGCACCACATAATTGACATTGGGGGTTATTTTTTAAAATTTTCTTACCCGACTCCATTTTGAATAGTATCCTTTGGGGCTCATTTTGAAGCAAAAATATATTTCTTTAGAGAGAAGTGATAGTATCTGGGAGAGAGAGAGAGAGAAGACCTAGTCATTCTAATCATCAATCCTTGCCCCAGTCTTGATGATTCAAGGGAATCCACTCACTAGACCATCATCTACCCGGGTATGACCTTGTCTTAAAATCTTCATGAAATTATTATGGGTTTAATTAGGTTATGGAATCGGAGATAGGATATGCATGTAACATTAGGTGGTAGTATGTGGGGTTGTTGAATTATTTTGGGTAGTTTCTTGTTGAAATTGGTTGGGGGGGGGGGGGTTGGATTACCATTGTAGAGATTTGTAGTCAATATTTCATAATAGGTGTTTGAACAAATTCCCAAGATATTTATGTCATGAGAATCCTTTTAATTATTATCCGATTTTAGCTGTCTTCCTATAGATTTATATTTCTAGAGGTGTTGGGACATTGTAGTAACTTAAGGAAAGCTCGAGAAAGGTATGTTGGCTAAAACTTCTCTCTTAGAATTGAATTCCATGATGTTTTCATAAGTTTCAAGTATGGTTGGCCTAGGTTCCTAATTCCTATGTTTCGAGGTGTTTCTAATAAATTCGATTATCCCGAGTAATCAATGTGTCGAAAGATGTATGCACTCAAAACATGTTCCAATTACTCCTATATCATCATTATATCCTTAGGGGATGTGTTCAAGTATGGTTTATGTGTTAAAGCGTTGTAACTTCAATTTATATTTCAAATGAAAGTCCATTATGCTTAACTTGGAAAGAATACTCAATGCGTCTAATACACATAATGCCCATATTTATACTTAAGGCCTTGATTTCACATACTCTCATTATTGATAATCTATAAAGATGCTTGAAAGGGAAAGAAGTGAGTTGGGATATAAATTGTGGTCACCGTCCCAATAATGAAAGTTATACTTATGGCCAATGGTGCCAATGAGATGAAATGGTGTCTGAAATTTTTTGAAATGAGCCTTGAATCAATTCTTCCAAATTTACTCTGAAAAATAAAATTGCCTAGAGGCTTATGTATTCAAGTCGTGTTAAAATATGGTTGTTTCAACTAAAACCTATGATTTCAACCACTGTTTTAGTCGTAAATCACCATGCTCACTTTTATAAATATCTCCAATGTGATTTGGGTTCTTACATATCCATAAGTTGAAATTATGTGTTACCTATGATTCCATATATTGATGTTTATGATGATGATCCTTGAAAGTAAAGAAATGAAAATTTGGGATATGAGATACGACCACCATGCCATGAATGAAGAATAATATGTGTGGACATGAGAGCCAATGAAATAATGATGTTGTGAATGGTTGAAAGTACTAATGAAGCTATATATGGTGTGAAAGGTTACGAGGTGAATATATTTGTATTTCTGTTTTCTTTGTATGCAAACCAAAATATTTTTGGGAGTATCGTTGGTCACCGAGAAAGGGTAGGTTGAAACATCCTAACCCTAAAACTACACGTGCCATTGTAGGAGTTATTGAGGGGTAAATCCCCATATTGATATGATGAAATTATTTTCCTTAATTGGGATGAGATTATTCCCCTTATTTAAGATGAGATAATTGCTAGCAGAGAGTGATGTCTATTTCACTGTACCGCATGGCACCTATTGAGTTGAAGGAGTTGAAGGGACAACTTTAGGAGTTTATTTCTAAGGGTTTCATCAGGACCAATGTGTCCCCTTGGGGTGCACCAATTCTATTTATGAAGAAGAAGGATAGCTCTATAAGGATTTTGAGTGAATAGAAGAACTTAAA
>AWOL01S0033920.1:14206-25002 GCA_000715115.1 Nicotiana otophora
AATAAAATTGCCTAGAGGCTTATGTATTCAAGTCGTGTTAAAATATGGTTGTTTCAACTAAAACCTATGATTTCAACCACTGTTTTAGTCGTAAATCACCATGCTCACTTTTATAAATATCTCCAATGTGATTTGGGTTCTTACATATCCATAAGTTGAAATTATGTGTTACCTATGATTCCATATATTGATGTTTATGATGATGATCCTTGAAAGTAAAGAAATGAAAATTTGGGATATGAGATACGACCACCATGCCATGAATGAAGAATAATATGTGTGGACATGAGAGCCAATGAAATAATGATGTTGTGAATGGTTGAAAGTACTAATGAAGCTATATATGGTGTGAAAGGTTACGAGGTGAATATATTTGTATTTCTGTTTTCTTTGTATGCAAACCAAAATATTTTTGGGAGTATCGTTGGTCACCGAGAAAGGGTAGGTTGAAACATCCTAACCCTAAAACTACACGTGCCATTGTAGGAGTTATTGAGGGGTAAATCCCCATATTGATATGATGAAATTATTTTCCTNATTTATATTTCTAGAGGTGTTGGGACATTGTAGTAACTTAAGGAAAGCTCGAGAAAGGTATGTTGGCTAAAACTTCTCTCTTAGAATTGAATTCCATGATGTTTTCATAAGTTTCAAGTATGGTTGGCCTAGGTTCCTAATTCCTATGTTTCGAGGTGTTTCTAATAAATTCGATTATCCCGAGTAATCAATGTGTCGAAAGATGTATGCACTCAAAACATGTTCCAATTACTCCTATATCATCATTATATCCTTAGGGGATGTGTTCAAGTATGGTTTATGTGTTAAAGCGTTGTAACTTCAATTTATATTTCAAATGAAAGTCCATTATGCTTAACTTGGAAAGAATACTCAATGCGTCTAATACACATAATGCCCATATTTATACTTAAGGCCTTGATTTCACATACTCTCATTATTGATAATCTATAAAGATGCTTGAAAGGGAAAGAAGTGAGTTGGGATATAAATTGTGGTCACCGTCCCAATAATGAAAGTTATACTTATGGCCAATGGTGCCAATGAGATGAAATGGTGTCTGAAATTTTTTGAAATGAGCCTTGAATCAATTCTTCCAAATTTACTCTGAATAATAAAATTGCCTAGAGGCTTATGTATTCACGTCGTGTTAAAATATGGTTGTTTCAACTAAAACCTATGATTTCAACCACTGTTTTAGTCGTAAATCACCATGCTCACTTTTATAAATATCTCCAATGTGATTTGGGTTCTTACATATCCATAAGTTGAAATTATGTGTTACCTATGATTCCATATATTGATGTTTATGATGATGATCCTTGAAAGTAAAGAAATGAAAATTTGGGATATGAGATACGACCACCATGCCATGAATGAAGAATAATATGTGTGGACATGAGAGCCAATGAAATAATGATGTTGTGAATGGTTGAAAGTACTAATGAAGCTATATATGGTGTGAAAGGTTACGAGGTGAATATATTTGTATTTCTGTTTTCTTTGTATGCAAACCAAAATATTTTTGGGAGTATCGTTGGTCACCGAGAAAGGGTAGGTTGAAACATCCTAACCCTAAAACTACACGTGCCATTGTAGGAGTTATTGAGGGGTAAATCCCCATATTGATATGATGAAATTATTTTCCTTAATTGGGATGAGATTATTCCCCTTATTTAAGATGAGATAATTGCTAGCAGAGAGTGATGTCTATTTCACTGTACCGCATGGCACCTATTGAGTTGAAGGAGTTGAAGGGACAACTTTAGGAGTTTATTTCTAAGGGTTTCATCAGGACCAATGTGTCCCCTTGGGGTGCACCAATTCTATTTATGAAGAAGAAGGATAGCTCTATAAGGATTTTGAGTGAATAGAAGAACTTAAAGTTCATAAGTTTGATTCAATTGGGTTTGGGGTGTGATTCTTAGTTTTAATGTTGTTTCGGGCGTTCCGAGAGTTCGAGCGAGTCCGTTTTATGATTCTAAACTTGTTGGTATGTTCGGGCGGGACCCCGGGGGCCACGCGTGTCAATTGGACGAGGCTCGGACCAAGTTGGGAGCTTGGAGAAACAACTGAAGCTCCCAGAGCTGTCATAATCGCACCTGCGCTTGGCCAGCCGCACGTGCGGGCTCACAGGTGCGAGCCACGAGCCGCAAAAGTGAGAAATGGAGGGCAGCCCATGTTCCACAGATGTGGAAGATTGGGCACACCTGCGTGAGCGTAGGTGCGAGAGCCATGGTCACAGGTGCAGCTAGGATCGCAGAAGTGGCCCTCCTTGTCCGCAGATGCGGAGCCAGGCCAGGTGAGGGAAACTCGCACCTGCGAGGAAATTGCCGCAGGTGCATGACCACAGATGTGGCCCAAAGCATCGCAGATGCGAAAGTCTTTGGGCAGTGAGGGTTCATTTAATATGGGACTTAGGCCATTTTTATCACATTGTCTTCCACTCTTGGGCGATTTGAGAGCTTTTAAGGAGGGGATTTCGACCTAGCTTTGTGAGGTAAGTAATTTCTACTTAATATGAGTTTAATACATAAATTATGGGTAGATTTTAACATGATAATTGGTAGAAATTATGGGTTTAGATGAAAAACCTAGGGTTTAATAAAAATGGGATTTTACCACGAAAACGGTTATGGAAATACAACAACAACAACAACAACAACAACAACAACAACAACAACAACAACAACAATAACAACCCAGTATAATCCCACTAGTGGGGACTGGGGAGGGTAGTGTGTATGCAGACCTTACCTCTACCCTGGGGTAGAGAGGTTGTTTCTGATAGACCCTCGGCTCCCTTCTTCCAAGAACTCCCCACCTTGCTCTTGGGGTGACTCGAACTCATAACCTCTTGGATGGAAGTGGAGGGTGCTCACCACTACAGCATCCCACTCTTATCAAAGTTATGAAACTTAGTGAAAATCATATATTTATGTTCCTAAGGTTATGGGTAACATCTTTCTTCAAATATTTTCGCAATCGGAGCACGTGGGCCCGGGGGGTAAATTTTTAGCATCTTGTTTGTAAGGTTCGGTAACCTCTTTAATAGTTGGAATACAAACTCTTGAGCATGTATTGATTAGTTTGGATTGATTCGGCACCGACTTGAGGGTGTGAGCGCATTCTTGAACCGGGAAGTAGGCTTTGAGATGAGGTAAATTTCCTTTCTAACCTCGTAAGAAAAATATTACCTCATAGGTGAATTAACTAGTATGTGGGTCTATTTGTGGGGGCATACATATGTATGAAGTGATGAAAGTCCGTGCGTAGCTACTAATTATGCTATAGTCCGGGTAGTCTAGGACCCATATCACGCTATACTTGAAACGATTGAGCCCTTACTTGTTAATTGGATTGCTTAAATCATATTTCCAAAAACACATTGTTAAAGAATTCCAAAGGGATAAGTTTTACTTATTTGAGGTTGTGAATAGAACATTTGACTGTTATTGAAAAACTTGTGTTTTCCTTAAAGTGTTTTCTATTTGTGGAGCTGGCCGAATGCCTCGGTAGCAGATAGATGCATCTATGGTTCACGTCATTCGACCCTTGGCAGTGCATAATTTAAATATTATTATGTTGGTTCCGGTCGTACGACCTCGGCATTATTTGCGCATGATAAATTGTTGTGATTTTTCATAACTGATATTGCTTCAATGTTTGATGTAAGACAAATTTGGGAGTTAATGATTGTGAAAGAGGATATTTATCATCTCTTGTTGTTGAGTTTTAGTATATATCTTGTAATCCATGCTTTGTTAAAATTTGGACTTATTATCATTAGCCATAGTAAGTGTCAAAGTCGACCTCTCGTCACTACTTCTTCGAGGTTAGACTGGATACTTACTGGGTACATATTATTTTATGTACTCAAGCTACACTGTTGCACTTAACTGTGCAGAATCTGAGGCAGGTGCATTTGGATATCTAGCTCGCGTGCATACTTAATCCTGGTTCGAGATTTCACGGTGAGCTGGCCTTCCGAGCCATTCAGCAACATGTCAGAGTCTCTCTTTTATTTTGTTTCTGTCTATTCTATTTATGACAGTAGAGTAGATACCTTTTGTATATTCTACTAGTTGCCTATATACTGGTGACACTAGATCATGACACACATTAGTAGACTTGTGATTTTGGTTTTGTTCCTATGGTTGTAAATACTTCTAGCTACATTCATTTATTAACTTAAATTTGTTTCTCATTAAATCTTTTAAATTAAGGAAAAACAATTGCTACATGGGAAATCATTAGGTTGATCACTGTTAGCTTGGCTAGCAACGGTGCTAGACGCCATCACGACCTGATATGGAATTGGGTCATGACAATGTCATTCTCCGGTTGGTTGGTTTGAGCCTGGGGAGGCTAGGCTATAAGGAATTGACCTGATCCATGATGCTTTGGAGAAGGTGAAGTTGATTTAGGAGTGTCTTCGTATAGCTAAATACAGGCAGAAGAGTTATGATGACATGAAGGCTCGCAATGTTGCATATATGGTGGGGGAGAAGGTTCTGCTTAGAGTTTCTCCCATGAAGGGTGTTATGAGGTCCGGGAATAAGGACAAGTTGAGCCCTAGGTATATTACTCCTTTGGAGGTTTTTGAGAGAGTGGGAGAGGTGGCCTACAGACTTGCCATAACACCTAATCTATGATGAGTTCACTCAATATTTCATGTTTCGATGCTCCGAAAGTATTATGGTGATATGTCACAAATTTTGGACTTCATTACGGTGCAGTTCGATAGGGATTTGACTTACGATTTGGAGCTGGTGGCTATTTTTGATCGGCAAGTTCGAAAGTTGAGGTCAAAGAATATAGCATCAGCGAAGGTGTATTATAGAGGTCAGCTAGTGTAGGAGGCTACTTAAGAGACTGAGCAGGAGAGGCCTAGCAGCAATCCTCACCTTTTTGAGACTCCAGGTATGATGCTAGACTCGTTTGAGGATGAACACTTGTTTAAGAAGAGGGAGAATATAATGACCTGGCCTGTCGTTTTGAGTACTTTAGCACAGGTTCCCCTATTTGGTGCTTTAGGTTTGTGTTTTTTAGGTTTCGTGACATGCTAGGTGGTTAGTTTAGCTTTGGTGATGTTTTGCAGTGAATTGGAACACTTAGTCCCAAGATTGGAAGATTATGTTGATAGAGTTTACCAGAGTTTGACCTTTGCGTAGATAACTCCATAAGGGGGTTTTGATCATTCCAATAGCTTCGTATGGTAATTTTGGACTCAGTCCTATGTCCGGATGTTAATTTGGTGGTCTGTAGGTTGATTTGGTGTCGTTCGGCAAAAGTTGGAAAATGGAATGTTTGGAAGCTTAATAGGTTTGATCGAGAGTTGAATTTGATGATATCAGGTTGGGATAGGTCTGTTGTGTCATTTGGGACCTGCATGTAAAATTTGAGGTCCTTCAGAGTTGATGTGATATAGTTTGGCATGCGTTTTATGAAATGAATGTTCATTAGTTCATTAGGCTTAAATTGAGGTGTGATTTGAGGTTTTGATGTTGTTTTATTTTATTTGAGGCCTCGAGAAGGTTCTTGTTATGTTTTAGGATTGATTTGTATGTTTGGACGGGTTCCCGGGGGCCTCTAGGGGTATTTTAGATAGAGCTCAGGCCATTTTGGGACTTGCTGTTATTGCTGAAGCTTTTGACTCTTGGCGCTTTTGCACCTATGGTGGGATTGGCCGCAGATGCAGAGACACATGTTCAACTTTTGTTGCACAGGTGCAGGGTTTGCTTTACCATGGGAGGTTTGTAGAATTCCGCAGAAACGGAGTTTGGCTGAAGCGGTATAGACCGTAGATGCCGAAGGGCTCCACAGGTGCGGGAGTATGTCCACAGAAGCGGTAGGTCTGGATATAAGTGGACTTCACATGTGCGTGATTTTGGCCGCAAATACGATATCGTAGGTGCATTGTTATGGATCATAGATGAAAACTTTGCTGGTACACTTTATAATATCGACGGTTTGAGTGTTTTTCTCATTTTTGTTTTTGCGGAGCTCGGTCCAAGGCGATCTCTAGAGTGCTAATTTAAATTTAATCACCTTTGATGATAGACATTGATTTCCCATTGATAAATACACCTAATATTCATGAATGTAAGTTGGGATTTGGGGGTTTTTGGACTAGGTTATTTGAGATTGAGATTTGATGATTTGAGGAACGATTTGTTGTTGGAATTTGATGAATTTGGTATGGTTGGATGCTTAATCGAATGGGTATTTGGATTTTGTGAGTTTGTTGGGGTTCCGAGTCACGAGCCTGGGGTTGACGTTTTGGGTTGACTTTTGATTTTTGTTAAAGATCTTATCTTTATTATTTGGAATCAATTCCTATGGCTTTTATTGATTATATTAAATTAATTTGGCTAGATCCGAGTCGTCCGGAGGTTAATTCATGCGGGATAGGCTTGTTAGAGGAATGATTTTTCTTGATTGAGGTAAGTATCTTGCCAATACATGGTTGAGGCACTTGTTGCTTGAGTTATTTGTGATATGTACGTGCTATGGGTGGTGCAGATGTGTGGGGCTGAGCCCATATGCATGCACCGGGGTGATTATCCATGCTCGGGTAGTCCTTAGGTAATGAAATTCCTTTTATAGATTGTCAAGATATATGTTGTGATGTTTCTCATATTTGTACCACGTTATGACCTTATGGAGCCATATTTGATATTACATAGAGGTCAGTCTCATGCTTTAACTTGAAAATAGTTGTTTTTGGGATAACATTGCTAATTTTGAGTTATCATAGCTTACTTTGCACCTACATACACCATACCATGACATTTATATCAGTCCATGAGTATGATATTTGATATTCATTGGTCATGTACATGTAATCTTGTATATATGTTTTTCTATGTGATATGATCTGGACTGATAGCCCGCGACCACACCAGGGGGATTAAGATATTGAGCTTGTGACTACACTTGGTGGATTGTAATTATTGGCACGTGAGTTATTCATGGAGCATATCTAGCGTTTGTGCGGGATGTCAGTGCTAATACTCCTACCGTTGAGTCAGTTTCGGTGGTGAGATATTTCCCATATGTGTTCCAGTAGACCTATCGGGCATGTTGCTCGATAAGGATATTGATTTTGGTATTGACTTAGTACCGGGCACTCAACCCATTTCTATTCCACCATATCGTATGACACCAACAGAACTAAAGGAGTAAAAGGAACAACTTCAGGAGTAGGTTTATAAGTGTTTCATCCGACCCAGTGTCTCGCCTTGGGGTGCTCCAATTCTATTTGTGAAGACGAAAGACATCTCTATGCGGATATGTATTGACAATAGGCAGCTGAACCGATTTACAATCAAGAAAAGGTACCCACTACCACTCATTCATGACTTATTTGACCAGCTTTAGGGTGCTAGAGT
Organism: Nicotiana otophora; assembly: GCA_000715115.1. NCBI lineage: Eukaryota > Viridiplantae > Streptophyta > Magnoliopsida > Solanales > Solanaceae > Nicotiana > Nicotiana otophora. The sequence continues at coordinate 21,616 of AWOL01S0033920.1, forward strand.
GTTCTTAAAGATTGATTTGAGGTCAGGGTATCATCAGTTGAAGATCCGTGAATCAAAATTCCTGATGACTGCTTTTAGGACTCAGTATGGTCAGTACGCTTCTAGTGATGCCATTTGGGATGACTAATGCCCTACCAAAATTTATGCACATAATGAATAGTGTGTTCTAGCCATGTCTTGATTCTTTCATCATCAGTTCATTGACGATATTTTGTGTATTCTTGCAGTCAGGAGGACCATGAACAGAACTTGAGGATCGTGGTCCAAACATTGAGAGAGAAGAATTTATATGCAAAATTCTCCAAGTGTGAGTTTTGGCTTGATTCGATGGCATTTTTGGGTCACATGGTGCCTAATGAGGGGATCAAGGTAGATCCGAAGAAGATTGAGGAAGTTCAGAGTTGGCCCTGACCGTCTTCAGTTACTGCGATTTGGAGTTTCCTTAGTTTGGCCGGATATTATTGTCGTTTCGTATAGGGATTCTCATCAACTGCTGCACCTTTGACTAGATTGTCCTAGAAGGGTGCTCCTTTCAGATGGTCCGACAAGTGTGAGGTGAATTTTCAGAAGCTCAAGACTGCATTTACTACATCCCCAATGCTGGTGTTGCCGAGAAGTTTCAGTTATTACACTTTGTATTGTGATACATCATGTATTGGGCTTGGCGCGGTGTTGATGCAAGATGATAGAGTGATTGCTTACGCATCTCGATAATTGAAGCTTCATGATAAGAATTACCATGTGCATGACTTAGAATTGGCATCTATGGTTCACACATTGAAGAATTGGAGGCAATATCTATACGGTGTTCTATGTGAGGTCTATACCGACCATCAGAGTCTCCAGTATTTGTTCAAGCGGAAGAACCTTAATTTGGAGCAGCGAAGTTAAAGTTGCTGAAAGACTATGAGATCACCATTTTGTATCATCCCGAGAAGGCCAATGTGGTGGTCCATGCCTTGAGTACAAAGGATCAGAGTATGGGTAATTTGGTATATTTTGCGGCAGCATAGAGACCACTGGCCATGGATGTTCAGGCTTTTCTAATCAGTTTGCGAGACGGTGTTAGGCGTATGTGTTAATGATAGTTGGAAGAATATATTTGGCAGAATTGGGCATTTTTGTGGCCTATTATGCGGCCGCAGAATCACTCTGCAGGCTGTAGCATGGCTGTAAAGTGAGGCAGTCATTGGGACCATTTTTGGATGTCATTTCGTGGCCCATTATGCGACCGCAAAACGATTTCGCGGTGTTACACCAGATAGTTTCGTACATGAAAGTACGCCATAAATAAATTGATGAAAGCTCAAAAATGAGATGTTACATCCTGTATTTTTGTACGTTAAAGTTTTGTCGTAAGTTAATCGACGTAAGCTCGGGAATGAGATAATTTTTGGATTTGTAAGTATTATGCTATTTCAAACAAGAGATAAGTAAATTCGTGAAGGTGAGAGGGTAAACGAATCGAAGAAAATGAGTTTCGTCGAAGTTTAACAGTTTTGGGATAAAATACGGTCCGAGCTATAATACCCGATATCTAGAGATTACGGATGGAATTCTCCAAAAAGAATTCATGCGAACTTTACAATGCTATTACAATGTGAATTACAAATTCTAAGGAAGCACAGTGCAATCTTTCTTAAGAATATCATACGGATTTTCCCCTACTTCGATCTGTCGTTACATGTTCTTCGCAAAAGATGTGTGTTAGAGGAATTGTCAAGAGAATCGGTCCAGGTATGTAAGGTTATCCCTTCTTTCCTTTGGCATGACCCAAATGATACAAATGAAACGAGCAAAATACGCAACTTTCATAAATGACTCTATTCATAGAAATACTAGGGGTGTCTATATTCTTGATTCCCCATGTGTCTTATTATTCTATCATCTGTTCATGGGTCTCGAAAAATACGCAAGTTGATAAGTTTATTTTATGACATTAATCAAAGGCATAATGGTCCTATGACGTACCGAGAGATTTTATTGATGTATTTCATATGCATTTCATTCATTTATACATGTACATTGACACACGACCAGATGGAATTATATACGCGTATATTATATGTATATGGGATATGGGAAAAGGTTACAGTGTTATATACGCACCACCACCTTATCAACTGGTATACATTGATGATTTGCCCATAATGGCCGAGATGATATGATCGGATGCCCTCGGAGGCTTGATGATGTTATGAACGCATATACCTATGCATGGTATGACATCTATACGCATATGCATGGCATTGTAAATATTAGTGATTCANGATGTCCCTTTTGCCTGGGACACTGCGTTTCATGCCCGCAGGTCCTGATAGTCAGGTTGAGAGTCCTCCAAGTAGGCTATCAGCTTAGTGGAAGGTGTTGGTGCACTCCATTTGCTCCGGAGTTGCTTATTTGGTCACTACAATTTGATCATGTATTGATTGGTATGGCGGGGCCCTATCCCGACCTTTATGGTATTTATCTACTCTTAGAGTCTTGTAGATAGATGTCATGTACATAGAAGATTGTATGGCCTTGTCAGCCTATGTTCAGTGTACGAGTAATCATTTTGGCCTCATAGGCCCGTATGTCACATGTATAAGTTTTTATATCAGATTGGGCCGTCTGATATTGTGTATTCCCTTATGTTTATTCTGGTTAGCCCATGACAGCCCGTTTGGCCCATTTTCCAATGATAGTAGGATAAGAAGGATATGTAACATTGGTACTCGGTTGAGTAAGGCATCAGGTGCCCGTCGCGGCCCATCGGTTTGGGTCATGACACGCTGGACGCACACTGATCGCAGTGCCAGCTTTGAAAGTTTGTGGAGGGAGGTTCTGTGGTGCATTATGACTGCAGAACTTGTCTACGGACCACATAATGGCCGCAGAGTGGGGCAGACTAGCCCAGTTCTGGAGGGGCATTTCGCAGCCCATTTCGCGCACCGCAGAAGCATTCCCATTTCGGAGCTTCATTTTTGGGTTTTTATAACCCGACCCCATTTCGTTATTTAGACCCTATGGACCATTTCTAAAGGGAGAACTTGATATTTGGAGAGAGAAAGAAAAGGCGGTAGAGAGGGAGAGTTCCTTAATCAATTATTCCCAAATTCTAACTCAAAATCATGGAAGAATTAACAAGGGAAGCACACTAGGTCTTCATTCTTGAGGTAAGATTCTACACCCTATCTCTTAATTTCAAACTTTAACTAGAAATGGGCAAGTAGTAAGATAATTCATGGGTATGGGAGACAACAACTTCTTCTTATCCAAAATAGTCCAATAAGAGACAATAGAAAATAATCAAAAAATACTCGAACCTGAGCTTCCCTTACATTACAAGCACCCTTAACGGCATCACAACACCAAAGAGATTCTTTTCTTCATTTAGGCTAACTT
>AWOL01S0033922.1:8654-31433 GCA_000715115.1 Nicotiana otophora
TTTTATTTCTATATTATAAGTATATATATCATTCACAGGTTCAGACGATGATGTTGAATCATTGTAAATTCAAGTATTATGGAAGTGTAACCACAATTGAAGATTGTTATATTTTCTTCCACATCAGTTGTTGCAGTCATATAGATAGTATTCTACGTAAAATTAATTTTTGGTCCCTTAATTTATTATACAAAAATTGATTGAGGATCTATGTGAAATGTACGAATATCAAATTGTTTAGTGATCGAACATCAACGTACTGTTATTATCGTGCAACGCACGTTCATATAGACTAGTTATTATAAAAGCACGAATAATTTGTACTAAATATTGAACGACTAAAATATCCCTGAGATATTGATCGACTTTTATAACCTTAAATATTTGTATAATTTAAGGATATAATTATAAATCACCTAAGGCTAAAATTCTTTTTCGATTTAAACTACATATATGCCAAGCCTACTAAGTTGAATTTGGGTCAAATTCGTTTGGGTCTTTATCGTTTTGTGTCTTTGTGATAGTAGCCTACTTCTTCTCAGACAACACAAAATTCCAATGTCGTCATACCAATCCTACGTGGACTATAACCGGACAAACAAGGTTAGATTCAAATATTTATCTCGGCCGCAAACATAAAGAGCAAATAAATTAAAAATCGAGTGACTCAAAAAAGAAATATTATGAAAGAATTGCGAAGAAACTAACATAAGTACATTTCCTTCTTAATCTATTATTTAGCATGTGTAACAAAACTTACTCATAATATTTTGAAAGCAATATGGCTCACTAACACTCGACTACTGAATGAGCATCCTCTTCAAATGACTTAATCGTTTAATGTAGGAAAATTATAATAAAATTCAGGAATAAGTTTCGAAAGACTTTACAGAAAAGACAAATATTGATAATATGATTTGTTTTTAAAGCATGCTTTTAATACGATGTTCATTCATTTTGAATTCAACTATTATGTTGATAATATGATTGATTTTCAATTTAAAAGATTGTTGTAGTTTTACTAAGACAATTGCTTTTCAATGATTTTTCCTTCTTGTATGTAACTTTTAATAAATCTAATTCCTTGTTCCTTCATATATTTATAATAAATTTAATTTTTGCTCTTTTATATATAAATAACTTACTAAACATTTACGTGCAAGGCACGTACGTAGAGACTAGTTATTATAAGAGTATGAATAATTTATGTTAAATGTTGAACGACTAAAATATCCCTGAGATATTGATCGAGTTTTCTACCCTTAAATATTTGTATAATTTAAGGATCAAATTGTAAATTACATAATGATGGAATTCTTTTTCAATTTAAACCACACATATGCCGATCCTCCAAAGTTGTCTATACGAGATTGTGCGGTTGCCGAGTTTGAGAATGTTTAGGAAATAAATACTGCACTACTAGAAAAATGCTAAATTCCGACCGAACTTTCCAACTGAATTTTTTTGTCGGAAATTTCCAACGGAATCCGTCGGAATTTTCAAAAAAATATCTCTTATATATTTTTAAAAACTTTTCGGCCACATTTCCGACCTAATCGGTCGCCACTTTTGGCGGAAAATTTATTTTGACTTGTTTGACTTCATTAACGACCGATTTGGTCGGTAGTTTTTAAAAAAAAAATAAAAAAAATAACAATTCCGATTGAATCGGTCAGAATTGTTTTTAAAAAACCCTACACCCCGTCCTCCAAAAACACAAGCTCACTTTTCTTCCTCATTCTTCTCTCATCTCTCCCTCTCGTCCCAAAAACAGAAGCTCATCCCTCCTTCTTCCTCATCTCCAAGAACAATGTATGTTTGCTCTCTCTCTCTCGTTTTCTCCTCCCTCTCCTTCCTCCTCTTTTTTCCCCTTAATTTATTATTATTTTTTATTTTTTTTGCAGCAGTATTCGGAAATAGCCTCTCTACTCCCTCGGGGTAGAGGTAAAGTTTTCGTACACACTACCCTCCCCAGACTCCACTAGTGGGATTTCACTGGGTCATCGTTATTGTTGTTGTTGTTGTTGTTGTTGTTATTGTTGTTTTACATCAGTGATTTGCGGCGGCGGCAGCTCCTCAGTCGACTTCTCCGGCATTTTTTCCGTCGAGGTAAGTATTTCGTTGACATATATATCTTGTTTTCATTGTTAAATTTGTAGTAATTATATATAGGAACATCCTAGCTAGTTGAAGTAGGTATGGTTAATATTTTAGGGATTTTAGTTTTTTAATGATACTTAATATAAAACAAAAAGAGAGAAGAATATGTTGAATTAGGTATGGTTGAAATTTTGGGTTAAACAAGAATATGTTAATAATACATGTCCACTCATAAGCCCGAATTTAAATTTTATGTTAAAGAAGTGATTCACTAAGCTTATAAGCTAATTAAACTAGCTTAATCCTATCATAAAGATTAGAAAATTATTTAATCCTACAACTTCACAAGACAAATAACGATTTGTTTAAAGTGAGAATGACTGATGAAGACATGAAGATTTTTCTGATAAGGAAAAACTATGTAAGATGCAAGGCATTTTTTTTGTTCATTTCTCTTTATCTATACTTTACTTCTCATTAGATTCATCATAGTTATTTGCATTCTTCCTGTGGCCTATTCTCTCTACTCTGGCAAAAAGAAAAAAAACTAAACATTATAATATCCTTAAAAAAATTATTTATGCACCTATTAATCTCTTCATCCCAAAACGATTTGCAAAGTTCAAAATACTTTGATCAAATTATTTAATAAATCGTGTGAAATCAAACATTGATTCTTTAATATTTTAAAATAAGATTTAAATATTTAAAACTCACCTACAATATTATAAAATATAAATCATAGTTTTGTATAACAAAACTATACTATACTTCCAAAAGTATCTGGAAGTTTTCCAAAAGTTATAATCAAAGAAACATATAAAATAATATAGTAATATCTCTATATTCACTTTTTAGAATGATATTAAATTTTTTTTTTTCATAATGATATTAAATTTATTTTTTTTCAATTTCAACATTAAGATTAATTTGTAAATTTGAGAAATTATCAGTTAATTTGGATTATATGAACATTTAAAAATCTATTCAAATTTAATTATTATATTTAAAGAATTATATTATTTAGAATAGGGATTAATGTGAGATTTCGAGTATTAAAAAATATTAATTTAAAATATAAAATATATCAATTAAAGTGCTTTGACACAATGATATGTATATATCTAAAACGGACCTTTGAAAGAGTATAACTTTGTAACCAGTTTAAATAAATCAAATTATTTTAAATAGCTCATTTCTAGATTTCTATTTGTGTAGATGGAATTTGTGCATCGTAGATGGATGTATAATAGGAATCATCATAATCGTGCGGGGTTGAGGGATGAATTTATTAAAGGGGTTGTTGAATTTATTTCTAAGTCTCAAACACTTGATGATTTTCTTATTGGAGGAAGGATTAAGTGCCCTTGTGTGAAATGTAAGTGTGTTAGGTTATTGAAAATAGACGAAGTTAAAGTTCATCTCTACAAGAAAGGGTTTGTAAAAAAATATTATATATGGACTGTTCACGGGGAGAATCATGCTAGTTTAGATGATGTTAACTTTCATAATTCTTTTGGTGGTGAGGGTAGCCTCATTGCGGAGCATAATATTAAAAATTCTCGATATAATAAAATGATGAGGGATGCTTTTGGGATATTTCCTGGGGTTCAATCCTAACCAAATTATGAGGCTAAGCGTTTCTATGAACAGCTAGAGGAAGCTAGTCGTCCATTGTATGAAGGCTCGGTGCATTCCAAGTTGTCTATTGCGGTTAGATTGCTAAGTATTAAATCGGATAGTTCTATTTCACAAGTGGCCATGGATTCTATTATTAGGCTTATAAATGAACTTAATCCGAGTAACATTGACTTACCAAAAGATTTCTACACTGCTAAGAAATTAATTTTTAAGTTGGGTCTTTCATTAGAGAGAATTGATTGTTGTGAGAAAGGTTGCTTGTTATTCTATAAGGATGACGCACCTCTATAGAACTGTAAATTTTGTAATCAGTCTCGTTTTAAGGAAATCACAAATACCAATACAAAAAAGAAAGTTCCAGTTGAAGCGATGCATTACTTACCTCTTATACCTAGGTTAAAGAGGTTGTATGCATCAATGAGCTCTTCTCCTCATATGAGATGGCACTACGAACATAGAAGGACACCTGGTATTCTCTGCCATCCGTCAGATGGAGAAGCGTAGAAGCATTTTGATAGGTTGTTTCCCGAGTTTGCTAGTGAACCAAGAAACATTAGGTTGGGATTATGCACAGATGAATTTACTCCATTTGCTGTCTCTGCTGCACCATATTCATGTTGGCCAAAGTTTGTTACCCCGTATAATCTTTCGCCCGAGTTGTATATGACAAGTCCATATATGTTCCTAACTTGTATTGTTACAGGTCCACACAATCTGAAAAGTTTGATTGATGTATACTTGCAGCTTTTGATTGATGAGTTACAATTATTATGGCATCAAGGTGTGGAAACATATGATATATCAACTAAACAAAACTTAAGATTGCACGCTGCTTTAATGTGGACTATAAATAATTTTTCTGCTTATGGAATGTTCTGCGGGTGGTCGATTGCTGGAAAGTTAGCTTGCCATTGTTGTATGGAAGACACAAAAGCATTTACTTTGAAACATGTTGGTAAAAATACATTGTTCGACTGCCACCGCAGATTCTTGCCAATGAATCATGAATTTAGGCGAAATACAAGTGCATTTATGGAGAACCAAACTGATTTTGAGGAGCCACCGGCCTGCTTGTCTTCACAAGAAATTTGGAACAAAGTAAGGGATATGCCTATAGTAACAGAGTCTCCACCATCTAAGATATCAGGTTATGGTGTCACACATAACTGGACTAAACGGAGCATATTTTGGGAATTATCTTATTGGAAGCACAATCTGGACGTCATGCATATGGAGAAGAACTTTTTTGACAACTTGTTTAGCACTGTTATGGATGTTACTAACAAGACCAAAGATAATCTTCCAGTCTATCATCATCATCCATTCCCAGCATATCTAGGTTGGATATTGGAGGCTCTCGCCCAGCTACATCTAGTGTTGCTTCTGCACCATCTAGTAGACGCATGCAGAATCTTGGATGGAATGTACAATTTGATAGTTATAATCAATTGATAATCGTCTCCTACGAGGATGGGTAAGAAGGTTAACATTAAGTCTCCTACGAGGATGTACTTTTAGATATGTTAACATTAAGGAATATTTATTTCTAATTAAAACTTTTAAAACTTTAAGATGTTTATTAATTATATATATGTTAACTTTAATGCAGGTTTTTGACATCCTTTCAGTCTACACATTTCGTTGTGGATTTTATGAAGCCATTTTATCATGAGCCGTGGAATTCTTGGAGACAGATACCATACAACATCAGACAGCAAATGTGAAATCAATTTAGGCTAAAAATTAATTACATTTATTTAATAATTATCGTCCTCATCTAATCTTACTTTTTTATATTGCAGACAAAGTGTACATGGCATCCTCAACATCAAAATAAAATAAATAATATTTTCGAGAAGAAGGCTGCTAAGCGGATTAAAGATATTCTGTTCGCTGCTCGGAATGCTGGTAAAATGCTGGAGTGGTTAAGAGAAGATGTTTGGGATAAACTTCTTGAGAAATGAAATACCGCGGAATGGAAGAAGAAGAAGAGTGAACAAGCAAAGGCAAACCGTACCGCCAGTAAAGGTGGCTCGTTGCACACAGGAGGTTCGATTAGTTTTGCGGCCCATATACTAATATTGGTAATTGCTTATAAATTTTTTCTTAGTTTAACATATAGAATTTTACGATTGTAATGTCTAACTCATACATGTTGTTATGAAGGAAAAGGAAAGAGGGCGAGATATGAGTCACACTGAGGTTTTTAAGGAGACGCATAAGAAAAAGAAGAAGGATGGTACAAGAGAACACTGGGTGAAAATGCGTGCGTCGGACATATATGTAAAATACTAACTTCATAATTATTTATGATTTATAAATATTAGTTTGTTTACATAATAGTTATATTTTTCATTTCATGAAGATTATCATAAAAGGGTGGAAGAATGGAAACAAACTCAGCCTCCTTCAACTCAACTAACACCTGATGGCATGGCTTCATTGTGGACAGATGCATCGGGTGGAGTAAACAGAGGCAGAGTCTATGGACTTGGCGTACGTCGACCTACAGGTCATCCAAACCCACTCTTAGCCAATTCTTCTTCTTCTCAAAATCAAGAACAGATGGAAGATATGAGAAATGAAATTCGTTATTTGAAGCAATAGTTGGACTCCCAATTCGAAACATTTGTTAAGATGCAGAAATTCATGAGAAGACATGGGTATGATTTATCTGATGATGAGGATGAACAAACTGAATCTGATGTGTAGTAGTTTGGGTGTGGTATTTTGGTTGATTGGTAAACTTGATTGTAAGAGACAACTTTATGTTTTGTTTTTAAACTTGAATGTGGGCTACTATTTGGATGTTTTTATGCCCAAAATTGTTAAGTTTAATAGTTGGTATTGTTGGTTTAGATTGTGTTAATAGTTGGAATTGTTGGTTTAGATTGTATTAATGGTTGTTATTGTTGGTTTAGATTGTGTTAATGGTTGGGATTGTTACTTAGATGTTATATTTGTTAATTGGGTGTTGGCGTTATTGTATTGTAATAGTTTGACAGGTGGTGTAGCTCAAAATTGGGCAGAATTCTGCCCAGTTTTGCAGAAAATTCCGACTGATTTTCGACGGAAACAGTCGGACAACTGCCCAGATTTTACCAAAAACTCCCAGATTTCCGACCGATTCTGTCGGAATTTGTTTTAAAAAATAATTAATATTTAACAGTTTTCGACGGATTCCATCGAAAATTAAATAAATTTTATTTTTAATTATTAATTTCCGACCAATTCGATCGGAAATTATATATTTTTATTATTTAATTTTAAATAAATAATTATTTTTATTTATATTATTACGACCGATTCGGTCGGTAAAATTTCGACCACTTTGGTCTGAAATTTAAAAATATTTGGTCGTCTGGCCTTTTTGAACGTTCCGATTACTTTGGTCGGAAATCACCGACGGATTCGATAGGAAATTATTTTCCGACCAACTAATTTCGGTCGGAAAGTAGTCGGAAATTCGTAATTTCCGACCGACTTCCAACCGTTTTGGCGGTCAGAATTCTACCATTTTCCAGTAGCGCGAAGTTAAACAGGACAGTAATTCTAACTCTATGTAACTTTTAAAGAGAATGGTGTATTAATACAACCACCGTACACGGTAAGAAGGCAGTGAAGAAATCAATATTTTTATATATTCAGAACATTGTATAATACAAGAGAATTATTAATTTCTTCAACCTTCATACTCTGCATATTTATATGTACACAATTGTTTTCTTTATGCCTTACAATTGGATCCTACTTATTTTTCTTTAATGAATTAAGTTTATGATTTCGCAAAAGTTCAGATGGTTTATTTAGCTGATGAAGAGTAGTAGTTAAGATGCTTGTTGAAATTAGTTTTAAGCTTTTAAAAAATGGATCTATTGTTTGTGAGTCAATATAGATATTTATTTTATTTATTTATGAAAGTCTACGTAGTTCCTTTTATGATTGGTTTACTGTACTGAAGAAAATTGTAAGAACACATAAAGATTACTAGTCAATAATTCTTTGGATGGGGTCAAGCTATATGCTTACCTGGAAAATCGGATAAAGTTAAATTTGAATATGGTTCTAAGGATATCTGATATAATTTGATACAAACCGTATAGGAAAATAGTAATACCTATATTCTTGACTATGATAATGAGAATAGTGAGCAAGAAGAACGAATAAGATAAAGTAAAACAAGCACAGGGGATATTGTTACAATGTGTGTGTGAGGCTTATGCTTACAAGGATTTCACCCTTTATAGTAGAGGGATCCTACTTTATTTATAATAAAATAAAGCATATAGTGGAGAACCCATGATGAATTGTCTCTTCCTCGATTCCTGCCAAGATTCTCTCCCTTAGTGCAGTTGTAACGGCTCTTGTCTGCGAGCTCGATACTGGCCCGAATTCGTTATAGGCCGAGCCCTCGGCTTTGGTTTAAGCTCGACCTTCGGGCTGGGTGTAGTGCGTTTTCGACCACCCTCGCGTTGACTTGCGGGTCGATTTGGTCATGGCTCAATAATGGTATCGAGCCGACTCCTCGATCAATCTTGAAACTCAAAACTTGTTTGTACTATCTTCGGAACTCATCTCAAAATCTCACTCCGGTCGCTTACCATTCGAACTCGATCGAACGTAGGAGGGTCGAAATCTATTCCGACCGTGTACAGATAGTCCCCTCGTTTCTCAGGAAGGATGTGGTGAGAATCAATATGATTTTCGATGGCTCGATCGGGTTATGAGCTGACGTTTTCACAGGGCTCGATCATGACGTACGTGATAGCTGTCCCATCGATTTAGTCTCTCAAGGTATTTAATGCATGTCAGATGTGGTCGGCTACCGCTGATACTGAACCGCCACGATGCAAGCCTATAAATAACCCCTCAACTTATTATTTACCACTTTTACGTCTTCACTCTTCCAAATTTTCTTACTCTTTCTCTCTCTATTTCGCCGCTTGTAGAGCCATCTACACCAGCGTTTGGCATCATCAGCCTTTCATCATCATTTGCCTTTCTTTCTCTTATATCAATGGCCAAAACTTTGAAAACTGTACCTCAGAAGGAGAAAGCTTCCTCATCACGGCCGTCCGGCGACAAGGCGCCGGTGGAGCCGCCTCCCCACGGATATGTTCCTGGCCCGTGTACCCTAAAGATCGACTTTAGGTTCGAAAATCCTTCGTCGGTGCCGAGTCGATGCGAGCATGTGTCGATGTACATGTGCTCGATATTAGAGGGCCATCTCGAGGCTGTGAGGAGAGATTGCAACTGGGGTCCCGAGGTTGCGTTGCAAATTCCCTCTTCCGAAGAGAGCATCACTACTCATGTGGAGGGTTTTTTAAGTGTTTATACTTACCCCTTCACGTTAGGTCCCGTCGACCCAGTGATCATCGATTTTTGCAAAAGATATCAGGTCACCATTGGTCAAATTCATCCTTCTCTATGGCGCATAGTAATCTTACTTCGCTTCTTTTCCAACAAGGACGGGGGGCTGGATTTTACCTTAAATCACCTTATACGATTATATCAACCTCAAATCTTTCGAGGTCTAATCGGGCTCCACCGTCGGGCATCGAAAGCTTTAATGTCGAGCATCGACGAAGACAAGGATCGGGGTTGGATGGGCCGTTATATTCGGGTGAGGACCCGCGACCTTTTCCCGGAAGAGAAGTTGTCGTTCCCCGAGGAGTGGAATTTCGACCGTAAGTGACTTGCATAAGGCGTTGCTTTTGTATCTTTCTTTGATTTTACCTGATATCTTTCTTCGATATACAACTGCCCCTTGGATTTCACAAGCGGTACCCGACCTCGATAATTGGGTTTGGAAGTTAGCCTCGACTTCCTCTTATGCCGAACGCGCTTGGCGCAATTTGGCGAAAGGCAGGTGGGAGGCCAAGAATCACGGTAAGGGTCTTTTCTTATGTTTTTCGTAACGCCTTTTATGCTCCATTCATTACTGACTTCATTTCTTGCAGGCGTAACCAAGGATGCCGTTTTGAGGCCTCCGAGTGGTGAGGAAGGAACCAAGTTCCCTTGTCTCGAAACTGGGGAAAGATAAAAAGAGAAATGCTATCTCTCGGTCCGAGGACACCAAGCCCAAATGCGAAGAGTGAAGAGGAAAGCAATCGCTATTTCGATGGACTCGGTCCAACGACTGAGAGAAGAAGAAGAAGAAGATGTTTCGGCTTTGGTGGTTCGATCTGCGAAAGCTATCGAGATCGCCAGACCTTCTGAGCCGATGATAGCCATACCGGTCGGGGCCGGTTCCAATACCCCGAGTCTCGATCAGAGTGCCCCGAGTGATTCGCTCGGTACCATGATAGTGGGTCGTTTGCCTTCTCTTATGACCTTCTCTAAGGAGGCGTTAAAAGAAGGTCGAGAATTGAAGACCCCCGATATGGGCGGAGGCTCTAGTGCAGGGGATCCTTTTTGGGATTGCTTCGATGGAGTCGATGATGCCTCCGATATTGGTGACGCTTCTCTTTTCCTAGAAGAGGCCCAACGTTTCATTTCTCGGGTAATAACCTTACTGAGCTTGGTTTCTTCGTTCTTTGCCAAACGTGACTCGTGTTTTTTACCTTCTGTGTAGGCCATTAGCAAGTTTCGAGTTGACCTCAGCCAGTGTGAGGTCGAGCTTCAGAAAGTCTCGGGGGAGAGAGATGCTCTGAGGCTTCTCTGTGGCCAAAATGACGAGGTTATAAAGGACCTCCAAGCAGATTTGGCCAAGGCTCGAGAAGAAGATGCCGAACTAGATAAGCAGGCGAGCCTTGTTCTGTTAGAGTATGGGTTTGACCCAACTGTGAAAGCTAGCCCTTCGTTGTCTTAGCTGCAACAAAAGGTTGAAAAGATCGGGTTGCTTCGGGAAGAAGTCAATCAAATCAAGGCCGAATATAACCGGTGGAAAGAGACTATCAACCGCCTGGCTGCAGAAAAAGAAACCATCTTGGCCAAATTATTATCGGCTGAAGTTCAGCTTCGAAGCGTCAAGCAAAAGGGTTCGGCTCAGGCCAAAAGGATCGAGGAGCTTAAAATACGGCTTGCTGAGGCCAAGGCGGAGGTTGAGTCGTCAAAAGTCATGGTGGACAAGTCCATTACTTGTATCGGGCTGATGCCGAGGCTGCTCAAATGGAGGCAAGAGAGGCAGCGGATATTTCCGACACTCGAGCACATTGGGTTGCCGAACTTGCTAAGTGTCGGTCTCGGAGGGAGACCCTCGAGAAGATCCATGCTCGAGGTTTTGACCTTGCCGAAGAGATAAAAAAGGCTAAAGAGCTCGAAGCTGAAGCTGAAGCCTTGGCTTCTGATGGCGATGATGATGATGATGATGAAGGTAGCAAGAGCGGGTCCGAAAACGGGGGGAGCCTGGTGGATAAGAGACCGCTCTCGATGATAACCTAGAATCTTAGCCCTTAGCTTCTTCTATGTTGCATTAATTTATGTAAACCACCCTTGTATATCTATACAAGTATCTTTTTCTTTTACTGTCTTACTTCAAGAAGATTTTATTCATGCCTTGCGGATGTTTTTATGAGGATTTAGGTGATTTCATCGAATTCGGCCTTCGTAGCCTTTATGGCAGAGTGAGTGTTCACTCGAGCTCGAAATAAAAAATATCCCACAGGCTTAGTGGTCGAGTGGGCGCTTGCCCGAACTCGAAAAATTAAAGTAGCCCACAGGTTTAGTAGTCTAGTGAACGTTTGAACTCAAAGCAAGATAGCCTTTAGGCTTTGATAAGTGAGTGAGTGATTGTTTCGAACTCGAACTCAAAGTATATTAGCCCGTAGACTTTTACGATCGAGTGAGTGATTGCTCGGACTCGAAGTAAGATAGGCCTTAGGTTTTTAATAATTGAGCGAGTGATTGTTTCGAACTCGAACTCAGAATATCTTAGCCCGTAGGCTTTTTATGACCGAGTGAGTGATTGTTTCGAACTCGAACTCAGAATATCTTAGCCCGTAGGATTTTTATGACCGAGTGAGTGATTGTTTCGAACTCGAACTCAGAATATCTTAGCCCGTAGGCTTTTTGTGACCGAGTGAGTGATTGTTTCGAACTCGAACTCAGATAGCCTTTAGGATTTAATTTGAGTGAGTGATTGTTTCGAACTAGAACTGAGAATATCTTATCCCGTAGGCTTTTTGAGTGAGTGATTGTTTCGAACTCGAACTCAGATAGCCTTTAGGCTTTAATTTGAGTGAGTGATTGTTTCGAACTCAAACTTAGAATATCTTAGCCCGTAGGCTTTTTGAGTGACTGATTGTTTCGAACTCGAACTCATACTATCTTAGCCCGTAGGCTTTTGATGATCGCTATCAAAAATCCCTTTGATGGTGGTTGGCCTTTAAGCCTGTTTGAATCATGAAGCAGGAAAATCTTTTCAAAGTATGAGATATCTGAAAAAAGTAGTTCTCCTTTATAAGTCATTACACATGTGTTTGTATCTTGTGCCAGAGTCCGAGCGAAACTACATGGGCATGGTTCGTTTTGACCATTTGGCCCTTACACTTTTCTCAATCGAGACCCTGTTTGTTATGAGTTTGATATGGTGCAACATTCTTGTTCCGAACTTGATTTATTCACTAGGTAGCCCCCCAGTATCCGAAGTTGATTATGAAGGAGCTTCAGATACTGTTGATTTGTCCTCGGATAGCACATAGTTGTTGTCTCGTTAAAAACCTTGTCGGAAAAACCCATTTATGATAAAAGCTGAACTTGAGGGAAAACGAGTACAATGCGTGTTTTGAAACCAGAGGTCTTGATGTTTTTCGTCGAATTCCTGCAATGACTTAGTGTCGAATGTACGTATATAGACGATAAAGTAGAAAATCATACCTTAACAGTAATATCGCTTGAGAAGCGATATGTTCCAATTGTTTGGTAACGGTTTTCCATCCATTGCTGCAAGTTTATAAGACCCTTTCCCGACTATATCAAGGACTTGATAGGGTCCTTCCTAATTTGGACTGAGCTTACCTTCATTAGGATCTCAAGTGTTAACGGTGACCTTCCTTAGGACCAAGTCCCCAGCCTTGAAATGGCGGAGGATGGTTCTTCTGTTGTAGTACCTTTCGATTCGTTGTTTTTGTGCTCCCATTCGAACCAGTGCTGCCTCTCGTTTTTCATCTAATAATTCGAGGCTAGTAATCATTGCCTCGTAGTTCGATTCTTCCGATGTATATCGGAACCTAGCGCTTGGTTCCCCGACTTCGACCGAAATTAGAGCTTCAGATCCATACACTAGGGAAAATGGGGTTGCTCCTATACTGGATTTAGATTTTGTCCGATATGCCAAAAGGACTACGGGCAAACTTTCTCTCCACTTTCCTTTAGCTTCGTTCAATCTTTTCTTTATGTTTTGGATGATAATCTTGTTCGTTGATTCGGCCTATCCATTCCCGCTAGGATGATATGGTGTAGACAGTATTCTTTTTATTTTATGGTCTTCGAGGAATTTCGTCACTCTACCACCAATAAACTGTTTACCATTGTCGCATGTTATTTCTGCTGGTATCCTAAATCGACACACGATGTGGTCCCAGATGAAATCTATAACCTTTTTTTCTCTCACCTTTTCGAACGCCTGTGCTTCAGCCCATTTAGAGAAATAGTCAGTCATAAACAGACTGAATTTAGCTTTACCTGGGGCTGATGGTAGGGGGCTGACGATATCCATTCCCCATTTCATGAATGTCCATAGAGAAATGACCGAATGAAGCTGCTATCCGGGTTGGTAGATCGTCGGTGCAAACCTTTGACATTTATCACATTTTCGAACGAAATCCTTAGTGTCCTTCTCCATGCTATCCCAGTAGCGCCCTGCTCTAATGATTTTGCGAATTAACGGTTCGGCGCCGGAGTGGTTTCCACAAGTGCCTTCATGAACCTCTCGTAAAACATAATCGGTGTCTTCTGGCCCCAAACATACCTTCAGTGGTCAGTCGAACGTCCTTCTGTATAATGTTCCATCTTCAACCAGCGTGAATCGAGCAACCTTGGTTCGTAGAACCCTCGATTCTTTAGGGTTCGATGGGAGTTTTTTGTTCTTTAAATATTCAATATACTTATTCCTCCAATCCCAGGTTAAGCTCATAGAATATATTTCGGCATGTCCATCCTCGATAACAGATTTTGAGAGTTGAACGATAGTCCTCGAGTGAATCTTATCTTCCTCGACCGACCACCCTAAATTTGTGAGCGCGTTGGCGCCACAGTTTTGTTCTCGAGGCACATGTTGTAGGGTTCATTCTTTGAAACGGTGCAGAGTTACCTGTAATTTGTCCAAATACCTTTTCATCCTATCTTCTCGAACCTCGAAAATTTTGTTTACTTGGTTCACCACTAGTAAAGAGTTACATTTGGTTTCAATGACTTCTGCTCCCAGGCTTTTAGCTAGCTCGAGACCTGCAATCATGGCCTCGTACTCGGCCTCATTGTTAGTTAATCTAGTGGTTTTGATGGATTGTCTAATAATTCCACCTGTGGGAGGTTTCAAGACGATGTCAAGCCCCGACCCCTTCACATTTGAAGCACCATCTGTGTAGAGGGTCCAAACCCCCGATGACGTACCCAATTTTAACAAGAGTTCTTTTTCAACTTCGGGTACGAGGGTTGGCGTGAAATCGGCAACGAAGTTCGCTAAAATTTGGGACTTAATGGTCGTACGGGGCTGATATTCGATATCGTACCCACTGAGTTCGACGGCCCATTTGGCCAATCGACCCGATAGTTCGGGCTTATGCAAAATATTGCGAAATGGATAAGTGGTCAAAACGAATATGTGGTGAAATTGAAAGTAAGGTCTTAACTTTATAGAGACGCTTATTAGTGCAAGTGCTAATTTCTCTAAGTGGGGGTATCTAGCCTCTGCTTCCCCTAAGGCCCGACTTACATAATAAACAGGAAACTGTGTACCTTGCTCTTCTCGAATTAGGACGCTACTTAGCGCGATTTTCGATACCGCCAAGTATAAGTACAACTTCTCATCTGTCCTCGGAGTGTGAAGTAGTGGCGGGCTCGATAGGTAGCGCTTCAATTGTCTAGTGCCTGTTGGCATTCCGGGGTCCAGGCAAAATTGTTCTTCCTTTTGAGTAGGGAGAAGAATTTGTGGCTTCGATCTGATGACCTCGAAATGAATCGGCCTAAGGCGGCTATCCGCCCAGTCAGCCTTTGCACTGCTTTCACGCTATCCACGATGGTGATGTATTCGATGGCTTTAATTTTGTCGGGGTTGATCTCGATTCCCCGATTCGATACTATGAAACTAAGGAACTTGCCCGATCCAACCCTGAAAGCACATTTCTCGGGGTTGAGCTTCATGTTATATTTCCTTAAGATCTTGAACGTTTCCTGCAAATGAGTCAAATGGTCCTCTGCGCGCAGGGACTTAACTAGCATGTCATCAATGTAAACTTCCATTGACTTACCTATTTGTTCTTCGAACATTTTATTTACTAGGCGTTGGTAAGTAGCTCCTGTATTTTTTAGCCCGAATGGCATTACATTATAGCAATAGGTTTCGTACTTGGTGATAAATGAAGTTTTTTCCTAGTCCTCCAGGTTCATTCAAATTTGATTGTACCCGGAGTAGGCATCGAGAAAAGTAAGGATCTCATGGATGGCTGTGGCATCGATCATGCGATCGGTGCTAGGCGGTGGAAAAGAATCTTTGGGGCATGCTTTGTTTAGATCTTTATAATCTATGCACATTCTAAGTTTCTTACCCTTTTTAGGGACTACAACTACGTTGGCTAGCCACTCGGGATATTTTACCTCCCGAATTGATCCTATTTTGAGAAGTTTAGTTACCACATCCTTTATAAATGCATGTTTTACCTTGGACTGTGGTCTTCTTTTTTGCTTTACCGGTTTGAACCTAGGGTCCAACCTTATCTGGTGTGTCATTATCGATGGTGGGATCCCTGCCATGTCTAAATAGGACCAAGCAAAATAGTCTATGTTATCAATAAGAAATCGAATAAGTTTTTCCCTAAGTTCGGGGGTCAATCCCGTTCCAAGGTATACCTTTTTCTCGGGCAAATATTCGATTAATATGACATGCTCCAGTTCTTCGATCGTAGATTTGGTGGCGTCGGAGTCGTCGGGGATGATGAAAGCTCGAGGTGTCAGAAACTCTTCCTCGTCATCCTCTATTTCCTATTCTACTGGTTCGGTCGAGACTGGTGGTTGTGATTGCTATTTGGTTTCTCATCTATCTTTAGTGCTCGATCGTTCCGAGACCGATAGCGTTGGCATCAGTGTTACCTCATCAACCGCAAACATTTCCTTCGCAGCATGTTGCTCCCCGTATAGTGTTTTCTCGCCGTCTGACGTAGGAAATTTCATTACTTGGTGGAAGGTCGAAGGCACTGCCTTCATATTATGGATCCAAGGTCTTCCGAGTAGGGCATTATATCTCATATACCCTTCGATTACATGGAATTTGGTATTTTGGTTGGTTCTAGATGCATTCACTGGTAGAGTAATCTCCCATTTAGTATTTTCACTGGCCATATTAAAACCGTTCAAGACTCGCGTTACGGGCACGACTTGATTCTGCAAACCGAGCTGCTCCACTACCGAAGATCGGATGATACTCGTAGCGCTACCTGGATCCACTAAAACACGCTTAACTTGAGCTTTATTTAATAGGATAGAATTTACCAGAGCGTCGTTGTGAGGTTGAGAGATGCCATCGGTTTCTTCAGTTCCGAATGATAAAGTGCCCTCGGGTACATAACCTCGAGTTTATTTTTCCCCTGTGGCCGGTATCTTGCCGTACTTGAGCACGGGTCCCTGCGGAGTATCGACCCCGCCGATGATCATATGGATGATATGCAGAGGTTCCTCTTATTTATCCTTTTTGCTGGCGTCCCTTTCTTTGAAGTGATTCCTGGATCGGTCGCTGAGGAACTCTCGAAGGTAGCTCTCATCGAATAGGCGGGCTACCTCTTCTCTTAATTGTCTGCAATCCTCGGTCCTGTGGCCATGTGTGCCATGATACTTGCACATCGAATTCGGGTTTCTTTGGGAAGGGTCAGTTTGTATGGGTCTGGGCCACCTAGTATCTTTGATTCTTCCGATCGCCGATACAATGTCCTATGCATCGACATGAAATTGTACTCCGATAGCTGGGGTGCCTCTATGGGGTCGCCATATTTATCGAAGCCACTCTTGCTCATAAGCCCCCGAGAATTTTGTCCTCGATCACTCATTCGATTGTTCCGAGCGGAGTTGTGTGCCATGCCATTATTCATTCGATCTGTGACGTACGGTTGATATCGGTCTCTGTTCGACCTTCATTCTCTGTCGATATCCCTCTAGTTTTTGATAGCTGCCCTGTTCTGGTGCATGGATCCGGAAGGAGCTCCCAACTGGTCGTCTTCGACCCTGATTTTTGATTGATATCGGTTGTGCACATCTGCCCAAGTCATTGCTGGATACTCGATCAAATTTTGCTTCAGCCGAAGTGATGCTATTGAACTTTGCTCATTCAACCCTTGGGTGAAAGCTTGGACGACCCAGTCTTCTGTGACCGGTGACAATTCCATGCATTCCATTTGAAATTGGGACACGAACTCCCTCAGCATTTCATTACCATTTTGCTTTACTTTGAAGAGGTCTGATTTCCTTGTTGCAACTTTTATGGCACCAACATGCGCCTTTACAAACGAAGTTCGCTAACACGGCAAAAGAATCGATGGAATTTGGGGGCAAATTATGATACCAAATCATCGCTCCCTTCGAGTGGGTCTCTCCGAATTTTTTCAATATCACAGATTCGATCTCATCGTTTTCCAGATCTTTACCCTTGACGGTGCATGTGTAAGAGGTGACGTGTTCGTTAGGATCGGTCGTACCATTATATTTGGGAATTTCGGGCATACGAAATTTTTTGGGGATTGGTTTTGGGGCTGCACTCGAGGGAAAAGGCTTTTGGATGAATTTCTTCGAATCCAACCCTTTTGTTATTAGTGGAGCTCCCGGGATCTGATCGACCCTGGAATTATATGTTTCTACTTTTTTATCGTTGGATTCTACTTGCTTTGTGAGTTCCTCGAGCAATTTGGTAATTTCGGGAGTAATCCCCGATTCTTGCTCATTTGACTTCACTATGGCTGGCTCAATTCTGTGGGTGATTTCCCGAAGTGGATCGGGCTCCGGCCTGCTTTGTACCTGAGTTTGGGTCTGCAACTGAGCTATCACTATTTGATGGGCTTGTAACATCTCGAAGATCATCCGTAAGTTGACTCTGATCTCCTCCACGTTATGGGCGTCTCGAGCTACAGATCGAGTACCACCCTGAATGCTTTTTCCCGGTTCGGAACATTGGTTCGCCTCAAGAGCCACTTGTGAATTGACGTCTAGTGGTACTTCGACTCGAATTCCAGGTACTTCGACTCGAGCTTCAGTGACATTGTTAAGTGGCCTTCCGGCCCTGGGTATCAAATTGTTGGTTTCATCCTGAAGGCTGGTTTCGTGGTCGATAGGTAAAGCCATGAATCGAGGGTTTGCCATTACTGATTCGGAGTTGTAAACTGGTGCCTATTGCGGATTTGTATCAAATAACCACTGTTATCCTTAGCCCCACGGTGGGCGCCAAACTGTTTACCCGAAAAATCGGATAAAGTTAAATTTGAATATGATTCTAAGGATATGTTATATAATTTGATACAAACCGTATAGAGAAATAGTAATATGTTCTTGACTATGATAATGAGATTAGTGAGCAAGAAGAACGAATAAGATAAAGTAAAACAAGCACAAGGGGATATTTTTCAGTATGAGAAGTAATCTTTTGTTACAATGTGTGTGTGAGGCTTATGCTTACAAGGATTCCCCCCTTTAAAGTAGAGGGATCCTACTTTATTTATAATAAAACAAAGTATATAGTGAGAACCCATGATGAATTGTTTATTCCTCGATTCCTGCCAAGATTCTCTCTCTTAGTGCGTTTGTAACGGCTCTTGTCTGCGAGCTCGATACTGGCTCGAACTCGTTATGGGTCGAGCCCTCGGTTTTGGTTTGAGCTCGACCTTCTGGGTGGGTGTAGTGCGTTTCCGACCACCCTCGCGTTGCCTTGCGAGTCGATTTGGTCATGGCTCGATAATGGTATCGAGCCGACTCCTCGATCAGTCTTGGAACTCGAACCTTGTTTGTACTGTCTTCGGAACTCATCCCAATATCTCACTCCGGTCGCTTACCATTCGAACTCGATCGAACGTAGGAGGGCCGAAATGTATTCCGACCGTATACACTATATAAAAATTTGGGGTACGTATTGCTCTGTGTTTGTATAATTAATGATCAATTGTATTTTTGGTGCGTTTACGTGCTATATATGTTCTTTGATTAAAAATTTAGATGTAACAAAAAATTCAATAAGCCATACGAAACTCTTAACTTCCTCTCGGATAAGCTTATTCCAAGAAGCAATAGGGGCTCGGATGCAAGGTTACCTGAAAGTTTTGATTTGTGATTTGAGAATCTTTATGTTACTCAAAGAAGCAACGAGGACTATGAGTAAGAAGAACGACTTTAAGGAACATTTATGTTAAAATTATTATATGTAACCTTGCTTTTTACTAGATAAATCTATTAGATTAATATCCTGATTTCTAGTGTTGGTCGTTCTCCATTATCAATATATCTTTATCTCACTCTTTATATTGAGATAATTATAACCTCACATAAAATAGTAAATAATAATGCATTCTTTGCACGACCCATTTTCACATGCTGATCGTGATGGTGCCCAACACTATAGCTAGGCAAGCCAACTAATAAATTAAGCATACATTGATAAAATCTAGAACCAAGAAAATCCCAAATCTCTACCAACGTGTGTGCCAAGACCTGGCGTCACAAGTGCATGAGCATCTAGTAGATGATACAAAACTCCAAATACTGTCTGAAATGAAATAAACAGAATATAAATATAAAAAGAGACACCGATAGCTGCAGAACGGCTCAGAAAGGCAGCTCACCACTATGCCTCGGGATGACGTGAATATGGGATGATAGGTCCTCCACTAGTACCTGTCTCAAATCCTGCACAAAAAGTGCAGCAAGTGTAGTATGAATACGTAAACAACGTGTACTCAGTAAGTATCAAGCCTAATCTCGAAGTGGTAGAGACGAGATGGCCGACTTTAACACTCACTNCACTATGAGTCAATGATAATAATTGAAATAAAACTAGGATATTTAAATCAGTATGAATTATAAATTCACAATAATATATTTAATCAGCGGAAATAATCAAATTCCTTTAATTCAAATAATATCCAATTTATCAATTAAATCTCATTTACAGGAGTAACAATTAATTCCTTAACAAGCAAGAATAATAATTCATTAAATTCTAAAGATTTTTTAATTTATCAATTATCTTCACTAGCTCAAATAAATTATTAAAGCATCGTGTGATTATTATTATTAGGCACGATTTCTGCCGAGGACGTACGGCCCGATCCAGAGTGTCGTATACACTGCCGAGGGACGTGCGGCGTGATCCATAGATGCATCTATCCTGCCGAGGCGTTNCTCCACAAGAAAGGAGGACATTTTCTTATGTGCCTCCGGAAGGACAGTATGTTTATTAGAAGATAAACTTGGGAGGAGAACAATTTCTTTTTGACAATTAATTAATTTAAATAGAAAATCAAGTCTATGAAATTTCCATCCTTTAATATCTTTATCAAACAATTTACAATATATTCATATACATCAATTAATATTAATTAATCAAAGAATACAATTTACGCAAGTAATACATGCTTTGAGTCCTAAACTACCCGGACTTTAGCATTAATAGTAGCTACGCACGGACTCTCGACACCTCGTGCATACGTAGCCCCCACAATTAGCAACAATTATTTGATGTTTAATCACCTATGAGGTAATTTTCCCCTCACAAGATTAGACAAGAGACTTACCTCGTCTTGCTCTAATTTAATCCACTATAAGACCTTTTCCACGATTATCCAACTCTGTCTGGCTTAAATCTAGCCAAAATAATTCGATACAATCACTAAATATTATAGGAATCAATTCTATAGGAAAATACTACATTTTAAAGAAAAGATCCGAAATTAATTAAATATTTGCCTGTGGGGCCCACATCTCGGAATCCGGAAAAAGTCATGAAATCCGACAACCCATTCAATTACGAGTCCAACCATACTAATTTCACTCAAATCCGACTCTGAATCGATACCGAAATCTCAAAATTTTGTTTCTATGAGATTTCTAAACTTTTTTCCAAATTTCAATCTCAAAACACTAATTTATGGTGAAAACAATGATATACTTGTATATGTAGACCAAATACGAGTTAGAATCACTTACCCAAATATTTTTCCCTTGAAAATCTGTCAAAACTCGTCTCTGCTCAAACTCAAGTTCGTCAAAAATGGCAAATGGGACGAATGCCCTCTTTTTATAACACTGCCCANCGAGTCCAACTATACCAGTTTCACTCAATTCCGACTCCGAATCGATACTGAAATCTCAAAATTTTGTTTCTATGAGATTTCTAAACTTTTCCAAATCTCAAATCTCAAAACACTAATTATATTGTGAAAAACAATGATACACTTGTATATGTAGACCAAATATGAGTTAGAATCACTTACCCCAATGTTTTTCCCTTGAAAATCTGCCAAAAGTCATCTCTGCTCAAGCTCAAGTTCGTCAAAAATGGCAAATGGGATGAATGCCCTCTTTTTATAACACTGCCCAGCACTTCGGAACTGGGCCTCGATCACGCTTCGATCATGGACCTCGATCAGGCTTCGATCATGACCCTCGATCAGGCTTCGATCATAACCCTCGATCAGGCCTCGATCATGGCTTTGATCATAGGATCGAGCCGGGACCTCGGATCATGGCCTCGATTATGGCATCGAGTCCGGTCCTTCGATCATAGCCTCGATCATGGCATCGAGCTTGCCTTCGATTGTGACCCTCGATCTTTGGTCTCGATACTATCCCTCGAGCCTTGCCTTCGATCACGACCCTCGAGATGGATCTTCGATCATGGCTTCGGTACACAAGCTCGAGCCTGAGCCTCATCAACTCTGGTTTGATGTCTGGGCTCGATGCCTGAGCTCGATGCCTGGGCTCGATGCCTGGCTCGATGCCTGGGCTCGATGACAGTCCAGAATGCCCAACAGAAGAGGAAAAATTAGAGTAGCTTTTTAAGTCCAACTTCTGATCCGTTAACCATTCAAAACTCACCCGAGGCCTTCGGGACCTCAACCAAATATACCAACAAGTCCTAAAACATCATACGAACTTAGTCGAACCTCTAAATCACATCAAACAATGCTAAAACTACGAATCATGCTCCTATTCAAGCTTAATGAAACTTATAATTTTCAACTTCTACATTCGATGTCGGAACCTATNGCCTATCAAATCAAGTCCGACTGACCTCAAATTTTACACACAAGTCATAAATTACATAATAGAGCTACAAAAATTTTCGGAACTGGATTCCGACTCTGGTATCAAAAGGTCAACTGCCCGGTCAAACTTTCAAACTTTAAATCCCTATTTTAGCCATTTCAAGCCTAATTTCACTACGGACTTCCAAATAAAATTCCGATCACGCTCCTTAGTCCAAAATCACCATACGGAACTGTTAGAATCATCTAAATTCTATTCCAGGGTCATTTTCGCAAAATATTGACCGAAGTCACACTTATCACTTTAAGGCCAACTTAAGGAACCAAGTGTTCCGGTTTCACCTCAAACACTTCCAAATCCCGAACCAACCATCCCCGCAAGTCATAAATCATTACAAGCACCTACAGAAAGTTTTAATTTAGGGAACGGGGTTCTAAAAGTTAAAATGACCGGTTGGGTCATTACATTCTCCACCTCTTAAACAAATATTCGCCCTCAAACGGGTTTAGAATTATACCTAAAGTGCTGAATAAGTCTGGATATCTACTCCGCATGTTTTTCTCTGTCTCCCAAGTCGCTTCGTCGACTGGTTGGCCCC
Organism: Nicotiana otophora; assembly: GCA_000715115.1. Classification (NCBI taxonomy): domain Eukaryota; kingdom Viridiplantae; phylum Streptophyta; class Magnoliopsida; order Solanales; family Solanaceae; genus Nicotiana; species Nicotiana otophora. The sequence goes on from AWOL01S0033922.1 coordinate 31,387, forward strand.
TCCACTGGACCTTTACTGCAGAAATCCTCTTGGATCTCAACTGGCGA
>AWOL01S0033924.1:7211-36208 GCA_000715115.1 Nicotiana otophora
TAAGTTCGACAAGTACCGAGCGAAGAACTTCAGTACACCTATGGATGCCTAGAGGGACAACTTGTCATAGTTCTGTATATGTTCACAAAGTGAGGCCTGGAGATTGGTTAAAAGCTGGAGGACAAAGGAGAGAAGAATCATATAGGTTCACATATAAGGACAGAGTTGTACAGGCTGCATGCCATAAGGTAGAAACAGTTACGATATTGGAACAATTCCGACCACAAGTTGTGGTGTGACAAAGAGGCCTAAAGGGGGAATGCCCTGGCCTTTGTATTTATTCACAGAACAGGTGCTTAGATGAAAAGGACAGCAGTAATGTATTTGTAAGAGCTATAGGTTATGAGCATCAGTCAACATTCGAGGGCGAATGTTCCAAAGGGGGGAATGATGTTACACCCCATGTTTTCGTACGTAAGAGTACGTCGTAATTCAATTGATGTAAGCTTAGAAATGAAATCATCTTTGCAAAGTTTACAAAGTTAGTTCTAGTGCAGAACAACACCTCTTTGAGATTGTGTTGTCATTGAGGATAGTCGTGGGCTGTGTTTGGCTAAAGTTTCAAGTTTTTGCTACTGTCTAAGGTGAGTATAACAGCCTACTAATTGTTCTTAAGCTTTCTTATATGTTGGTTAAGTTGTTAGGATGATAAACTATAAAATAATACTTGGATTAGCTTGAGATGTTGTTGTTCTTGATGGATTGATTTGAAAGTTACTCTTATGAACTTTAAGTGGCTGGAAATTATGGAAACTAAGTTGGCTATGATATTTTTAGTATGATTATGTTGGTTTACATGCCAATCTTATTGAGGAAATTGGTAACTAGAAAAGGAAATTGCTATAAAGCACTTGGAAGTTGCCGACAGTGATATTATCTTGCATTGGGCTATTTCGGGTAACTTTAAAATTGAGTACAAGGTTGGAAATAGATTAAAGGGTATTGGTTATTATACTGAATATATTACTAAGTTCAAGAATGAGTGATAATGGGGTTGAAGCGTGCTAAAGGGATTCAATTCGAGCTTGCCGCTCGTCATGATATGTTGATGACTTGTTAATGAAATATTTTGTACCCTATTGTTGATGTTGTTCTTGTTGTATAGCTATGGTTGTTGTTCTTGGTATATGGTATTGGAGAAGGCCCTTATTACAGGGAGATGCTACCTAAATGTGCGTAAAACGAGGTACTAGCTTAAGTTACAGACTTAGCCTTTATTCAGCATTGATTTTGAATCTCCTTATGCTATGATAGACTGAGTTGAGTTGTTTGAAGAGTTGCTTGGAAGCTATTAAGGACTCAACGAGGTTAAGATATGTTAAGGCTAAACCGTTTCTTCATCTTGGCATGATCCAATAACTACATATGTTTGTTAATGAGACATAAAGAGAAGTTCATATTCCTAAATTTATGAACATTGGCCTAGTCTCTTAAGTTAAAGTATTCTCCCTTATCGGGACTTTCTATTCAGTTAAGTATTGTCTTCTTCCAGTCCAGAGAGCATAGGGTCTATATATATATATATATATATAGTATTACAGTATTTTCATCACCATTGAGCTATAATCGACGTACAGGCCCCTATTGAGCAACCTCTGATCAGATTGTACGTTATATACCGAGCCTACTATGGTCAAGTGCCTATGAGCGAGCCTAGAATGGCTGAGATACATAGCCAAGTACGACAGACTGCCTACGAGCGAGCCTATTACGGCAGAGAAGTTACACATATCGAGCCTTATAGGGTCGTACATATATTTTACTTATTATATTGAGAGAGTTGAGTCAGTATCAGCAGGTAAGCATATCTTCAGATTATCGTTGACTCCCAGTTACTTTCAGTTATTGTATTATCAGTTCAGTTACAGTTTTCAGTTATTCTTCTTGTCTTACATACTCGGTACATTATTTCGTATTGATGTCCCTTTTGCCGAGGTCGCTGTATTTTATGCCTGCAGGTCCTGATAGACAGTTTGATATACATTCCCAGCAAACAGAGTCAGACATCAGCTTGGTTGGTAAGATCCACTTCCTCGGAGTTACCAGGTCTAGACCTTGGAGTCCATTTTACATATATAGATTTGATGGGTAGGTTGAGGCCATGTCCCGACCATGATACGGTTCCGCTATTTATAGAGGCTTATAGAAGATTCCTATATATTTTGTATATCAGTAGATGTTCATGGTGGCTTCGTCAGCCTGCATAGTTATATATATCAGCTTTTGGGTATGTTTACCCCACATATGAAAGAGGCATTATTTTCAGACGATTCAGAATATGGCCTCATCGGCCTAAGTTGAGGGTTACTGCTCCAGAGTTCACTGTTATAGAGTGGTATGCTCGGGCCGAGTATGGTACCGGGTGCCGGCCATGCCTCTTCAGCTTTGGGGCATGACAAATAGTGCTGACTCAAATACTGATACATCTTGGTGACACATGGATGAATGGAATACCTCGAAGTGTGGGCCTCCTCAAGGAACACCCCATCATCTCTAATAGAAACCTCCTTAGCATCGCCGCGCTACATTGTGTCCTTAAAGGCAATCAAATAGGGGTCGTCATACTGACGTACTTTAATGCGCTCATACAGAGAAGACCCAGAAACCACGCAAGAAAATATCACGTCCCAAACTCGGGGAGCACGACCGGCGCTCAACCGAGATAACCCGGTCGAGCAAGCCTGTACATTACCTTCTACCTGAACTTATTCAAGAATAACAGTAAAATCCAATTCATTAATTAAGCGGTGAGGAGGATTAAGTAAACAACAACTCAAACTCGTTATCAGTAGTTACATCATTTATAAGTTTCAAAATACATACTCTTTCATAGTTTGATGTGGAACGTGTGATACAATTACAACATTACCAATTTGACTTTCCCCATACCAACATACCACCCACGCTATGTTTACGGAGTCTCTATTAGATACGAAAGAGTAAAATGATAGTGCCGCCAACAAGGCTCCGACTATACCTCAAAACATGGTGATAAAATGAACAAACGATACATGACCCCAAATGAACTGGGGATCACCAAATCAACTGGGAAAAGAGTGTAGTGCTATCACTGATCAGTGTTGCCTGCTGTGGAACCACCTGCATCCATTAAAGCTACAGCGCCCCCGGCAAAAAGGGCGTTAGTACTGTCGTATAGTACTTGTATATATGACTAAACACTCTCTCAAACAAACGAGCATTAATGCATGCAAGGACAATCATAATATCAGTTAAAGCCTCAAACAATTACCAAATATCAAATTAGAGATAAGTTACTTTTAAAATAAATCTCCAAATTTTATGTTGGGAAATCTTTGGTACCGGTATACCACTCTTCACTATTTCGATTACGATTTACAGCACAGTCACCACCATGTGTGCGGCATGGCGTCCGATCATGACCTGATAGGCTAGGACGTCTCATGCGAGACATCAACCAAATCACAATTTCAATTACAATTCTAAGACAGTCACCGCCATGTGTGCGGCATGGCGTCCGATCACGACCCGATCGGCTAGGCCGTCTCATGCGAGACATCAACCAAATCACAATTTCAATTACAATTCTAAGACAGTCACCGCCATGTGTGCGGCATGGCGTCCGATCACGACCCGATCGGCTAGGCCGTCTCATGCGAGACATCAACCAAATCACAATTTCAATTACAATTCTAAGACAGTCACCGCCATGTGTGCGGCATGGCGTCCGATCACGACCCGATCGGCTAGGCCGTCTCATGCGAGACATCAACCAAATCACAATTTCAATTACAATTCTAAGACAGTCACCGCCATGTGTGCGGCATGGCGTCCGATCACGACCCGATCGGCTAGGCCGTCTCATGCGAGACATCAACCAAATCACAATATCAATCACAATTCTAACACAGTCACCGCCATGTGTGCGGCATGGCGTCCGATCACTACCCGATCGAATAGGCTGTCTCATGTGAGATATCACCCTTTTCTATCAATCATCTTGTTTCATATTTCTTGCACATCTCTTCATTTCATTGGCACTAATGGTCTCAATTGTATTATTTCTCATGGCACATTTGCCGTGTTTCATATTTCATATTTCGCATTACGTGATTCATATTTCATGTTTCGTATTTCATGCAAACCTTTTTACTTTCAACCATCATCATGGACTTTCCAACAACAAAGCCTTTCTATTGAAGACATTTAAGCACACATTTGAGGAAATAGGAGTTTTAGGCACATTACGATTCTTACACAAGCTTTTATTAGCTTTCCTTTGAAACACAACTTGAAGTCAAGGCATTTAGATATGCAAGCCCTACACTGAAAACATTCCCAAATAGTAGTACAACAAAACAAGAGCATTTGAATTACATATTGATCACGGATGTCTTTTGACACTAGCTTATCCGGGTAATCGATTCACAATACGCCACTCGAGACTTACATGGATATTGTGAGGTTAAATTTTAAGAGAATAGTTTAGCCAACATACCTTAATTAAGCTTCTTTAACTCTAAATATTAAATCTAAGCAACTTCAATCTATTTTAGAAAAGTAGCAAATTGAACCAAAATTAAGAAGATGATCATGGTTCTAGCTCATTTGAGAATTTTATCAAGCACTATGTCTATATTAAGGTTTCAAGGTCCTTTTATGGTGGATTCCTTCTTCCCACAACCCATTCTTTACTATTTTAGCTCAACAAGCTCTGTACGACCCTTGATCAATCATGCATAAAAAATAAGCCACTCACATACCCATGAATTATCTTACTAGTTGCCCATTTCTAGTTAAATTTCGAAATTAAGAGATAGGGTATAGAATATTACTTCTAGGATGAAGACCTAGTGTGCTTCCCTTGTTAATTCTTCCAAGATTTTGAGTAAGAATTGGGGAATAATTGATTGAGGAACTCTCTCCATCTCTAGAGCCTTTTCTCTCTCTCCAAATATCAAGTCCTCCCTTCAGAAAAAGGTCTATAGGGTCTAAATAACGAAATGGGGTCGGGTTATAAAAACCCAAAAATGAAGCTCCGAAATGGGATATACTGTCGCATATGCGACCGCATAACGCTTCTGCGATCCGCGAAATAGTCCGCAAAATGGCCCTCCAGAACTAGGCTGGTCTTCCCCACTCTGCGGCCGTAAGGCGGTCTGCAGACCTATTCTGCGGTCGCACGATGCGCCGTAGAACCTCCCTCTGCAAAATTTCCAAGCTGGCTCTGCGATCAGTGTGCGGCCCGCGAAATCATTTTGCGATCGCATAATGGGCCACGAAATGACATCCAAAAATAGCCCAAATGGCTGCTTCACTCTGCGGCTATTCTACGGCCCATAGAGTGATTCGAAGGCCGTATAAATGCCCAATTCTGCCAAATAGTTTCCTCCAACTATCAATAACACATACGCCTACCTCGGCACCACGAAACCTCAGTTTGTTTTAGGAAAGATTTTACGGGGCCTTACAGCAAGAACCCGGCTAGGCTCCGAAAAATCCAGTCTCGCAAACTGATTGGTAAATCCTGAACATCCATCGCTAGTGGACTCTCTGCTGCCGCAAAATATGCCAAATTGCCCATACTCTAAGCCTTTGTACTCAAGGCATGGACCACCACATTGGCCTTCCTAGGATGATACAAAATGGTGATCTCACAGTCTTTCAGCAACTTTAACCATCTTCGCTGCTTCGAATTAAGGTTCTTCCGCATGAATAGATACTGAAGACTCCGATGGTCGGTATAGACCAGACATGGAACACCATATAGATATTGCCTCCAAATCATCAATGTGTGAACAATAGATACCAATTCTAAGTCATGCACAGGGTAACTGTCGAGACGCGTAGGCAATCACCCTACCGTCTAGCATCAACACCGCGCCAAGCCCAATACGTGATGTATCACAATACAAAGTGTAATACCCAAAACTTGTAGGCAACACAAGCATTGGGGCCATAGTCAATGTAGTCTTGAGTTCTGAAAATTCACCACACTTGTCGGACCATCTAAAAAGAGCACCCTTTTAGATCAATCTGGTCAAAGGTGCAGCAATGGATGAGAAACCCTACACAAAACGACGATAATATCTAGCCAAACCAAGGAAAATCCAGATCTCAGTAACTGAACACGGTATGGGCCAACTCTAAACCGCCTCAATCGTCTTCGGATCTACCTTGATCCCATAATTAGATACCATGTGACCCAAAAATGCAACCGAATCAAGCCAAAAATCACGTTGCAGAATTTTGCATATAACTTCTTCTCTCTTATTGTTTGGAGCACGATCCTCAAGTTCTACTCATGGTCCTCCCGACTGCAAGAATACACCAAAATATCATCAATGAACATATGATGAAAGAATCAAGACATGGCTGGAACACACTGTTCATTATGTGCAGAAATATTGTTGGGGCATTAGTCAGCCCGAATGACATCACTAGAAACTCGTACAGACCATACTGAGTCCTGAAAGTAGTCATTGGGAATTTTGATTCATGAATCTTCAACTGATGATACCCTGACCTCAAACCAATCTTCGAGAACACTCTAGCACCCTGAAGCTGGTCAAATAAGTCATGAATGAGTGGTAGTGGGTACCTTTTCTTGGTTGTAAATTTGTTCAACTTCCTATAGTCAATACCCATCCTCATAGAGACGTCTTTCATCTTCACAGATAGAACTAGAGCACCCCAAGGCGAGATACTGGGTCGGATAAAACATTTATCAACCTACTCCTCAAGTTGTTCCTTTTACTCCTTTAATTCTGTTGGTGTCATATGATATGGTCACCAAGTCAGTACCAAAATCAATATCCCTATCGAGTATCATGCCCGATAGGTCTACTGGAATAGATATGGGAAATATCTCACCACCGAATCTGACTCAACAGGAGGAGAATTAGAACTGACATCCCGCACAAAGGCTAGATATGCTCCACGAATAACTCATGTGCCAATAATTACAATCCACCAGGCGTAGTCACAAGCTCAATATCTCAATCCCTCTGGTGTGGTCGTGGGCTATTAGTCCAGATCATATCACACAGAAAAACATATATACAAGATTACATGTACATGACCAATAAATATTGAATATCATACTCCTGGACTGATATAAATGACATGGTATGGTGTATGTAGGTGCAAAGTGTGCTATGATAACTCCAATTAGCAATTCTATCACAAAAACAACAGTTATCAAGTTAAATCATGAGACTGGCCTCTATGTAACATCAAATGTGGCTTAATTAGGTTACAACGTGGTACAAATATGAGAAACATCACAACATATATCTTGACAATCTATTCAAGGAATTTCATAACTTAAGCACTACCTCGAGCATGGATAAACACCCCGGTGCATGCATATGGGCTCAGCCCCGCACATGTGCACCACCCATAACTCAGGCAACTAATGCCTCAACCATGTTTTGGTAAGATACTTACCTCAATCAAGCAAAATCATTCCTGTAACAAGCTCATTCCTCGTGAATCAACCTCCGGACGACCCGAATCTAGCCAAATTAACTTAATATAATCAATAAAAGCCACAAGAATTGATACCAAAAAATAAAGCTAAGATCTTTAACCAAAATCAAAAAGTCAACCCAAAAAGTAAACCTCAGGCTCGTGCCTCGAAATCTGAACAACCATTGAGAGTCCAAATTCATCAAATTCCAACCAAAAATCGTCCCTCAAATCATCAAATCTCATTCGCAAATAACATAGTCCAAAAACCCCCAAATCCCAACTTAAATTCATGAATATTAGGTGTATTAATCAATGGGAAATCAAAATCTATCATCAAAAGTGATTAAATTTCAATTAGCTGTTCAATTAGGAAAAGCACTCTAGAGATCTCCATGGACCAAGCTCCGCAAAAACAAAAATGAGAAAAACACTCAAACCCTCGATATTATATAGTCTACCAGCAAAATTGCATCTATGATCCATAACAACGCACCTGCGATATCGTATTTGCAGCCAAAATCACGCACATGAGAACTCCACTTATATCCAAACCTACCGCTTTTACGGACATACTCTCGCACCTGTGGAGCCCATCAGCATCTACGCTCCATGCTGCATTAGCCAAACTCTACTTTTGTGGACCCCTCCTCGTAGAAGTGCATACGCTTCTACGGAATTCTACGAAACTCCCATGGAAAGGAAAACCCTAAACCTGCACAACAAAAGTTGAACCTGTGTCTCTGCATGTGCGGCCAATCTCACCGCAGGTGTGATAGCACCAGAAGTCAAAAGCTTCAGCAATAACACCAAGTCCCAAAAAGGCCTGAGCTCTATCTAAAACACCCCCGAGGCCCCTGGGAACCCGTCCAAACTTACAAATCAATAATAAAACATAACAAGAACCTTCTCGAGCCTCAAATAAAATAAAACAATATCAAAACCTCAAATCACATCTCAATTTAAGCCTAATGAACTAATGAACTAATGAACTTTCATCTTTTAAAACGCATGCCAAACCATATCAAATCAACTCTGAAGGACCTCAAATATTACATGTAGGTCCCAAATGACACAACAGACCTATCCTACCTCTAGGAACCAAGATACGAACCTGATATCATCAAATTCAACTCTCGATCAAACCTATTAACCTTCTAAACATTCCATTTTCCAACTTTCGCCAAACAACACCGAATCAACCTACGGACCTCCAAATCATCATCCGGACATATGACTGAGTCTAGAATTACCATACGAAGCTATTGGAACTATCAAAAACCCCATTCCAGAGTTATCTACGCAAAGGTCAAACTCTAGTAAACTCTTTCAGCTTAAGCTTCCAACCTTGGGACTAAGTGTTCCAATTCACTGCAAAACATCACCGAAGCCAAACCAACCACCTAGCATGTCACGAAACGTAAAAACACATACATAAAGCACTAAATAGGGGAACTTGTGCTAAAGTACTCAAAACGATAGGCCAGGTCATTATTTTTTCCTCCTCTTAAACAAGTGTTCATCCTCGAACGTATCTAGCATCATACCTGGAGTCCCAAAAAGGTGAGGATATCTGCTATGCCTCTCCTGCTCAGTCTCCTAAGTAGCCCCCTACACTAGCTGACCTCTCTAATACACTTCACTAACACTATATTCTTCGACCTTAACTTCCAAACCTACTGATCCAAAATAGCCACCAGCTCCAAATCGTAAGTTAAATCCCTATCGAACTACACCGTAGTGACGTCCAAACTATGAGACGCATCACCATAATACTTCCGGAGTATCGAAACATGAAATATTGAGTGAACCCCTCATAGATTAGGTGTCAAGGCAAGTCTGTAGGCCACCTCTCCCACTCTCTCAAGAACATCCAAAGGACCAATATACCTAGGGCTCAACTTGTCCTTATTTTCGGACCTCATCACACCCTTCATGGGTGAAACTCTAAGCAGAACCTTCTCCCCCACCATACGAAGCCACTCCTAAATCAATTTCACCTTCTCCGAAGCATCACGGATAAGGTCAATTCCTTACAACCTAGCCTCCCCAGGCTCAAACCAACCAATTGGGGAACGACATCACCTCCTTTATTTGGCCTCATAAGGAGCCATTTAGATACTCGACTGAAAGTTGTTGTGGTAAGTGAACTCTATTAAAGGAAGAAACTGATCCCATGAACCTCCAAAGTTAATGACACGGGCACATAACATGTCCTCTAAGATCTGAATAGTGTGCTCGAAATACCTGTTTGTCTAGGGATGAAATGCTATGCTCAACTCTACCTATGTGCCCAACCCTCGCTGCTCTACTCTACTAAATTGTGGTGTAAACTGAGTGCCTCAATCCGATATAATAGATACAGGCATACTATGAAGGAAAACAATCTCACGAATATAAATATGAGCCAACTGCACAGAAGAGTATATATCACGACTGGAATGAAGTGTAAAGAATTGGTCAGTCTTTCCACAATGACCAATACTACATCAAGTTTCCTCAAGGTCCGTGGAAGTTTAACTACAAAATCCATGGTGATACGCTTCCACTTTCACCCATTTTCTGATGCTCGTACTTCCCCTGCTAACAATTCAACACCATGCAACATAATCAACACTATCATTCTCCATCCTCCACTACCAATAGTGCTACCTCAAATCTAGTACATCTTTGCGGCACCCGGATGAATGGAATACTGTGAACTGTAGGCCTCCAAAAGTATCAAATCTCGCATCCCATCCACATTCGGCACACAAAACCCACCATGCATCATCTCCAATAGCAACTTCCTTGGAATCACCATGCTGCACCATGACCTTCAGGCCAAGCAAGTAGGGATCATCACACTGACACACTCAAACAAGAAAGACACTGAAACCACGCAAGCAAGAACCTGGCTGTGCTCCAAAATATCCAACCGATTGGTTAAAGCTTGAACATCTAATGCTAACATTCTCTCCCCTACTGGAATAAGCGAGACTCCCCATGCTCTTAACCTTCCTACTCAAAGTATTGGCCCCCACCTTGGCCTTCCCCGGATGTAAAAGAATTGGCGATATCATTGTCCTTTAATAGTTCTAACGACCTACATTGCCTTAAGTTCAGATCCTTTTGCTTGAACAAGTGATGAAGACTCCTATGATATGTGAACACATTATAAGACATGTCATAGAGATAGTGCCTCGAAATCTTCAATGCGTGAACAATGGCTGCCAACTCCAAATCATGTACAGGGTAGTTCTTCTCATGTGGCTTCAACCAACGTGAAGCATATACAATAACTCTACCATCCTACATGAATACACATCCAATGAAAATCTGTAAAGCATCATAATAAACTATATATGAATCCGATGTTGAAGGCAAAACCAGAACTGGAGCTACGGTAAAGACAATCTTGAGCTTTTGAAAGCCCTCCTCACACTCATCGGTCCACCTGAATTGGGCACCCTTCTGGATCAATCTAGTCAAAGGTGCAGCAATGGACGAGAAAACCTCCATAAAATGACGGTCTGGGCCAACTCTGAAGTGCCTCCACCTTCTTCGAATAGAGCTTAATCCCCTCACTAAACAACACATGGCCCAAAAATTCCACTGAATCAAGGCAATAATCACACTTGGAGAATTAAGTGTGGAGCATGATCCTTAGATACTGCTCATGATCCTTCTGACTACGTGAATATACCAATATGTCATCCATGAGAACTATGACGAAGGAATCAAGATAGGTTTGAAATACATTGTTCATCAAGTGCATAAAGGTTGTTGGGGAATTGGTTAGCCCAAAAGACATCACAAGAAACTCATAGTGACCATAGCGGGTCCTGAAAGCTGACTTCAAAATATCTGAAGGCCGAATCGTCAACCGATGATACCCCGATCTTCAATAAATCTTTGAGAACACCCTAGCACCCTTGAGGTGATCAAAAAAATTATCGATATGCGGTAGTGGGTATTTGTTCTTAACAATAACTTTTATCCAGCCGCCTATAATCAATACACATCCTTATTGAGTTATCCTTCTTCTTCATAAATAGAATCGGTGCACCCCAAGGGGACACACTGGGTTTGATGAAACCTTTAGCAATAAACTCCTAAATTTGTCCCTTCAACTCCTTCAACTCAATAGGTGACATGCGATATAGTGAAATAGACATTACCCTCAGCTAGCAATTATCTCATCTTAAATAAATGGTATAATCTCATCCCAATTAAGAAAAATAATTTCATCATATAAATATGGGGATTTACCCCTCAATAACTCCTACACTGACACGTGTAGTTTTAGGGTTAGGTTGTTTTAACATACCCTTCCTCGGTGACTAAAGATACTCCCAAAAATATTTTTATTTTGCATACAAAGAAAATAGAAATATAAATACATTAACCTCATAACCTTTCACACCATATATAGATCATTAGTACTTTCAACCATTCACAACATCATTATTTCATTGGCTCTCTTGGCCACACATATGATTCATCATTCATGCCACGGTGGTCGTATCTCATATTCCATATTTTCATTTCTTTACTTTCAAGTATCTGTTACATCTCGTGTTTTCGTACCTAAACATTTCGTCGTAAGTTAATCGACGTAGACTCGAGGATGAGATTATCTTGAGATTCTAATCATTTATGATACTTATAACAAGCGATAAGTAAGTGCCGTAAAGGTTAAAGGGTAAACGAATCAAAGAAAATGAGTTTCATTGAAGGTTGTTAATTTGGGATAAAATATGGTCCGAGCGATAATGCATGGTATTTATGGACTAGTGCCATAGAAGGTACTACATGACCATGATAGTAAGGTGTACAAGGTATGTTAAAAGTGAGTAGTATTTTAAGTGAGTTGAGATAATTCTTAATTATGTGGGTAAGCGGTTAATTATTGGGTAATGGGATATTACCTAATTAATTAGGGATATATATTGGATAAGGATTAAATGGAATGATGTGGCAACCCCCATTCAAATTAAGTGACTCACCATCTTGATTGATAGGTGGCCATCTTAAGTAATATATACATGACACTTACGTGACTCACCATCTTGATTAAGAAGTTTGGCTTCATTTGGCCTTAAAATAACCAAGTAAGAAATGTTATAACTTTATTCCTTATTCAAACCTTGCAAAACAGATATTAACCTCAATCCAACGAGATTTCAACACAATTTCTTGGAACAAAAAATTCCAAAGGTAATTCCTAACACCTTAGCAACGTGAGATTTTGCGATTCTAAAGGAGTATAGTGCAACCTTTTCCAAGAATTTCATACGGATTTTTGCTACTCCATGTATGTTAATGCTATCCCTTCTTTCTTTTTGGCATGATCTATATGACACAAACGAAACGAGCAAATGCACAACTTCCATAAATTACTCTATTCGTAGAAATGCTAGAGATACGTATATTCTTGTTTTCCCATAAGTCTTATTATTATATTATCTGTTCATGGGTATCAGAAAATACGTAAGTTGATCTGGAGCTGCTTTTGATTTTGGTATGATATGCTTGTATACATGTATGGGTATGACGTGGCCAAATCCCGTCCTTGTACAGTTGTATATTCTATTAGAGGTCTGTAGACAGTATGTATAGTTGGATAGTATGTGGCCTCGCCGGCTTCCAGTTTTTGATATATAGTTGTCTATAGCAGCCTTGCCGGCTCGCCCTACTTTATTCAGCATGTTTATGTATAAATGTCTGTTAGATAGTTTTCCCTCGTGTACACTAATCATGTTTATATCTTAGACACATGCTTAAGGGTGTTCAACAGGTAGGACTCAGGCATCCGTCGCGGCCATCGGTTTGGGTCATGACAAAAGTGGTATCAGAGCAGTTTTGTCCTAGGGTTGTCTACAGACCGTGTCTAGTAGAGTCTTGTTTATAGGCGTGTAGTGCACCACACTTATAAACAGGAGGCTACAGGACATTTAGGATGGTTACTTTTCCTTCTAATCCAGATTGTGTGATAGAACCGAGTCGTGAGTATCCACTCCTGATCTTTGCCTTATTTATGTTTTTAGTGATGCCTATTACTACTAGACGACACGTACAAGCCACTAGCATGGGTCAAAAGGATACGAAGTTTTTAGAAGGAGATATAAGTTACACTATGGAGTCAGATCCATTGGAGATCATGGGTTCTATCGAGGAGGATCCATCTGAGTCATCCGTTTGAGCAGTTTCGATCTCGCCGACAGCAGATGGGGTGAGAATAGTTCCAACCTCACCAAGGCCCTTAGTTTCATTATCAGGGCCCGTTTCTCTGGGTATAAGGGGAGCAGTGCACGGATTGGCACAATTGGGTTCCCCTCAGGCTCAAAATTATGTCAGTGTATTTACAGACAGCAGCTCTTCTAAGGTTCTAGATAGTCCACAGTCTTGGGAGTCCGTCAATCAAGGCTCATTTGTGTATATTGGGGGACATATAGAGGAAGAGGATAGCAGTCGAGGCAAGAGGAGGAAAGTACCTGATAAGGATATGAAAATTCCGCTTTGAAGTGTGTCTGACCGAGGCTCTCATATAGGACGAGGCAAGGACCCTCTACTGTAGATTTCCTCCAGATGTCAGATTTTGGTTGTTGAGCTCCACTTCTTCTTGGAGTATTACGAAGTCAGGGTTATAAATATGTTAGGTGGTTGTAAGGAGGTAGGGAGCCTTGTCCCGACTTATATATATTATGGTTATATTTCTTAGAGGTTTTGCAGACAGTATCACGTGTATAGTTTTGGGTATGACATGTCTATGGCCTTGTCGACTCCTATGTATATAAACTTTTTTCTAAATTACTTATGCGAGTTATATCTTAATATTGTTACTTATATATATGTATGTGGCCCGTAATGGACTGTGATAGATTTGATAATAAACAAGGATAAGGTACGTGGTGTTCAGTTGGGTAGAACTTGATGTTATAATGGGTATGGATTGGTTGGCCTTTTGTTATGCTAACATCAAGTGTAGATCAAAGATTGTTTGATTTCAATTCCCGGGAGAGCCTTCTTTGGAATGGAAAGGTAATACGGCAACCCCGAGAGGTAAATTTATTTCCTATCTCAAGGCAAGGAAGATGATCAGAAAGGGCTATATTTATCACGTAGTTTGGGTTCAGGATGCAGACATAAAGTCACCAACCATTCAGTCCATCCCTGTGGTTAATGCGTTTCCCGATGTTTTCCCGATGAGCTTTCGGATCTTCCACCAGAGCGAGAAATTGAGTTTGCTATTGACCTACTACAAAATACTCATCCAATATCTATTCCTCCCTGTAGAATGGCCCCCACAGAGCAAAAAGAGTTGAACGAACAACTAAAGGACTTTCTTGAAAAAGGCTTTATCAGACCTAGTACATCACCGTGGGGAGCACATGTGTTATTTGTGAGGAAGAAAGATGGTTCCTTACGGATGTGTATTGATTATAGATGGTTGAATAAGGTGACGATCAAGAATAAGTACTCGCTCTTGAGGATTGATGATTTATTTGATCAGTTGCAAGGTGGGGGGAAGGATGTTACATCTCGTGTTTTCGTACGTAAAAGTTTCGTCGTAAGTTAATCGACGTAGAGTCAGGGATGAGATTATCTTGAAGTTATAATCATTTATGCCACTTATAACAAGCGATAAGTAAGTGCTGTGAAGGTTAAAGGGTAAACGAATCAAAGAAAATGAGTTTCATTGAAGGTTGTTGATTTGGGATAAAATATGATCCGAGCGATAATGCCCGATATTTATGGACTAGTGCCATACAAGGTACTACATGACCATGATAGTAAGATGTAAAAGGTATGTTAAAAGTGAGTAGTATTTTAGGTGAGTTGACATAATTCTTAATTATGCAGGTAATTGGTTAATTATTGGGTAATGGGATATATATTGGATAAGGATTAAATGGCTTGATGTGGCAGCCCCCCATTCAAATTAAGTGACTAACCATCTTGATTGATAGGTGGCCATCTTAAGTAATATATACATGACACTTACGTGACTCACCATCTTGATTGAAAGGTGGTCATCTTAGGTAATATACACATGACACTTACATAAAGACATTTAAAAGTTTGGCTTCATTTGGCCTTAAAATAACCAAGTAAGAAATCTTATAACTTTCTTCCTTATTCAAACCTTGCAAAACAGATGTTAACCTCAATCCAACGAGATTTCAACACAATTTCTTGAAACAAAATATTCCAATGGTAATTCTTAACACCTTAGCAATGTGAGATTTTGTGATTCTAAATGAGTACGGTGCAAACTTTTTCAAGAATATCATACGGATATTCCCTACTCCAGGTATGTTAAGGCTATCCCTTCTTTCTTTTTGGCATGATCTATACGGCACAAACAAAACGAGCAAATGCACAACTTCCATAAATTAATCTATTCGTAGAAATGCTAGAGATGTGTATATTCTTGTGTTCCCATAAGTCTTATTATTCTATAATTTGTTCATAGGTCTCAGAAAATATGTAAGTTGATAAAGTCTATTTCATGATATTAATCAGAGGCATAATGGTCTTATGACACATTGAAAGATTTTATTGACGCACTTATCATGCATTGCATTCATTTACATTTACCCATGCCCATATGGCATTATATACACACACACATCTATATCTATATATATATATATATGTATATATATATATATATATGTAACATATATGTATTTGGGATATGGGAAATGGTTATGACGTTAAATACGCACCACCACTTGATCAGTTGGTATATGTTGATAATTTTGACCATAGTGGCCGAGATTATATGATGGGCTACCCTCAGAGGATTGATGATATTATTTACACCTATACCTATTCATGACACGATATTTATACGCACGTGCATGACATTATAAATATTTCAGGATTTACCAAGTTATTTAGACTTACAGGTGGAATTCTTTATTCCATATTTCATCTGTCTTTTATGTACCGATTTTTATGCCTTACATACTCAGTACATTATTCGTACTGACGCCCAATTTCCCGGGGCCTACGTTTCGTGCCTGCAGGTGCAGGTAGACAAGTCGACGGTCCCCCTTCCATCCTAGGATCCTTGATCAGTGAAAGTTGGCGTGCTCCATTTGATCCGGAGCTGCTTTTGATTTGGTATGATATGCTTGTATACATGTATGGGTATGACGTGGCCAAATCCCGTCCTTGTACAGTTGTATATTCTATTAGAGGTCTGTAGACAGTACGTATAGTTGGATAGTATGTGGCCTCGCCGGCTTCCAGTTTTGGATATATAGTTGTCTATAGCAGCCTTGCCGGTTCGTCCCACTATATTCTGCATGTTTATATATATATATATATAAATTTCGGACAGGTTTCCATCACGTACACTAATCATGTTTATATCTTAGACGCATGCTTAAGGGTATTCAACAGGTAGGACTCGGGCATCCGTCGCGGCCATCGGTTTGGGTCGTGATAGGATCATCGTCATAAATATCAAAATATGGAATTTTTCATAAATCACAACTTTAGGTTCATTAGTAATGAAGGCTTTAAACACAATAGATTTATTTCCAAAGAATGGAGCAAAATCATTAGCAGTTGAAGCACGAGTTAAAATCATAAACGAATGATTCACCACTTATTCTTGAAATACTTTTTCCCAAAAGGGCAACACCCAATTTCAACTTATGAGTATGTAAGAACTCAAATCACATTGGAGATGTTTTTAAAATAGAGCATGGTGATTTACGACTAAAACAGTGGTTCGAATCATAGGTATTAGTTGAAACAACTATATTTTAACACGACTTGAGTACATAAGCCTTTAGGCAATTCCATTTTCAGAGTAAATTTGGAACAGTTGATTCAAGGCTCATTTTAAAATCTTTCACACATCATTTCATCTCATTGGCACCATTGGCCACAAGTATAACTTTCATTATTGGCACGGTGGCCACACTTTATATCCCCAACTCACTTCTTTCCCTTTCAAGCATCTTTATAGATTATAAAAAATGAGAGCATTTAAAATCAAGGCCTTAAGTATAAATATGAGCATTAGGGGTATTAGGCACATTGAGTATTCTTTCCAAGTTAAGCATAATGAACATTCATTTGAAACATAAATTGAAGTTATAATGCTTTAACACATAAACTATACTTGAACACATTCCCTAAAGAGATCATGGTGACATAGGAGTAATTGGAACATGTTTTGAGTACATACATCTTTTGACACATTGATTACTCGGGATAATCAAATTTATTAGGAACGCCTCGAAACATAGGAATTAGGAACCTGGGCAAACCATACTTGAAACTTACGGAAACATCATGGAATTCAATTCTTAGAGAGAAGTTTTAGCCAACATGCATTTTTCGAGCTTTCCTCAAGTTACTACAACGTCCCAACACCTCTAGATATATAAATCTATAGGAAGATAGCTAAAATTGGATAATAATTACTAATTATTATTATGCAAAATTGACTACAAATCTCTACAATGGTAATCCCCTACCCCCTCAACCAATTTCAACAAGAAACTACCCAAAATTGTTCAACAACCCCACATACTACCACCTAATATTACATGCATGGCCTATCTCTGATTCCATATCCTAATTAAACCCATAACAATTTCATGAAGGTTTTAGGACAAGGTCTTATCCGGGTAGATGATGGTCTAGTGAGTGGCTTCCCTTGAATCTTCAAGATTGGGGCAAGGATTGATGATTATAATGACTAGGTCTTCTCCCTCTCTCTCCAAGATACCGTCACTTATGTCTAAAACAATAGATTTTTGCTCAAAATGAGCCCCAAAGGCTACTAATAAAAATGGGGTCGGGTAAGAAAATTTTCAAAAATAATCCCCGATGACAATTATGTGGTGCAATTCTGTGGTAGCAGAACAGAACGTAGCCAATAGAATTGCCACAAAATGGTATGTCAATTCCGCGATGCCATTTTGGGGATAGTAGAATGGTTATGCGGCTAGCAGAATGGCCACAAAGGGGTTTTCAAATTCTTGGTCAGGTCTAGTCAACTCCGCCATGCAATTTCACGTTCGGATTTCTTGGAAAACATGTCATTGCTTAGAGTTGCTTTCTTCTTGTTGAATCCCTTATGCATAACCTGTTGTTTCTCTACAAATCATGCGATGACACTGTCTAAATTCTTAGCCTAATGTACTCTTTCTTCACATTACTAACCCTTAATGCATGCCTACTGTATATGTCCAACCTGATTGATTGGTCATTTTCATGTTTAAGTGTAATTGGTTACTTAAAGACTGCTGGTTATCATGAATCCATGACTTAGAATCTCCTAGGGAGCTAATGTATGACTAGAACTTATTGGAATGTGTGTTTGCTGAGTCTTTCATGTACACCTGCAATTTCCTTGGAATCAACTTGTGACTATATGAGTTGTATATGCGAATACTTTTACAATGCCTATGCATACTCTTTTCTTTATTTTGGTGTTGTGTGCTCACTGACCGCTTAAGACTCCTAGGCTGAATTCCAATATATTTATAGTCTATTTCTCCTTATGTCGACTAAAATAAGTCTCAACCATCTTCATGTGATGCATGCTTGCCTTATTTACCGGAAAGTCAACTTCTTCTCGTCTTCCATGAATGCTTACCTGTTGGATTTAAAACATTTAGGTGGTGATTGCTATTTGCCTAAGCATTTCATATGTTAAGCTCCGCAAGTTAGTTGTTCTCATTAGGCTCTCATGTTAAAGCTGCCAAGGTTGTACCTCACCAGTTCTTGTCTATGGCGCTACTAGGTTTTCATGCTCAAACCCCTGCCTGAATCTCTCTAAGATAGTTCTGGATCAAGCTTTGTTTTGAAACTTTGTTTGAAATAATCATGTTGCTTTTAAACTCTGTTTTCGGAATGATAAGCATAAACTTGCCTCATATGTGGCTTGTATGTATCTCAATTTAAGCATGATCTTGCTTATATGCCCCGATTAGAATGGTTGCTAGTTACAGTTTTAAGAGTAGTTCTATTACATGTATGGCTGAATTTAGCATCCCTTAGCTTAATCATTGGAATAGTTTGGGCCTGGTATGTTGTTCATGCCATTGGTATTGATGGTTCAAAGTATACTGTCTGCACCTGGAGTTCGGGCATGATGTCTGCATGAAGTCCTAAGCCTATTTGAAAGACCATATGTATTACTAGTTATTGAATATTTGTATTTGGGCCTGTAATTATTTTAAATGATATGTAATAGCTTGTAAAACTGAATGATGGGGAAATTAGTGGAAAAGGGCAACGGGTATACTCTATTCTTGCAAAAAAGGATAGAGAACATGTCTATAGGGTCTATGTGCTTTATTTGCTATTTTTTTAGCGAGCTTTATTTATGCACACTCATAGGAGTCATGCCTATAGGGATCAAATGCACTTCACTTAACTTATCTATGTAACGACCCGACCGGTCGTTTTGTGCATTTGCACTTCGCTCGGTAGTTTGGGGGCACGAGTAGCTCCGTATAATGTATTATGACTTGTGTGAATCATCGGTTTTGATTTTCAGGTTATTCGGAATTGATTCGGAAGGATGATTCTCAACTAGGAAGCTTTAAGTTGTAAGAGTTGACCAAGTTTGACTTTTTATAAATTTGACCCCAGAACAGAGTTATGATGGTTCCAATAGGTATGTATGGTGATTTTGGACTTGTGCGTATGCTCGGATTTGCATTTTAATGTTTGTAGAAGGTTTCAGCATAAATTGGCAAAAATTGAAAATTTGAAGGTTTGGAAAGTTCACAAGTTTGACCGAAAGATGACTTTGTTGATATCAGACTTGGATTATGGTTCCGGGAATTAGAATAGCTTCATTATGTCATTTTGGGCTTGTGTGCAAAGTTTGGGTTCATTCCGGGTTGATTTGCTATGTTTCGGCACGAATTATGGAAGTTGAAAAGTTCAAAGTTCATTAAGTTTGATTTGAGCTGTGATTCATCATATTGATGTTGTAGGTCTGTGTTATGTTATGGGACATGTTGGTATATTTGGCCGGGGTCCCGAGTGGCTCGGGTGAGTTTCGGACGAGGTTCAGACCATTTCTAATTCTTATTTGGTTGTTGGTTTTCTGTTGTTACCTGTTGCTCATGGTGTTCTTCGCGATCGCGAAGATTTGGCATCTGTCGTGAAAGGTGTTTTGGTCAGTGGAGCTATTTATTCTTCACGTTCGCACTTCTGAGGTCGTGTTCTCACTGCTTAAAGATTTTAGTCATCGCGTTCGCGTCCATGGCTATGCATTCGCATAGTGTTGAGCGAGGGTTGGTCAGTCTATATGGGTCCTTCCTCGCGTTCGTAGCGAGTGGTTTGCGATCGTAGAAGTCTGGCAGTGTGCTTCATCTCATTCGCGAGGGTTTTGCCGTGAACACATAGTGTAAAGTGTCGCAATGTGAGTTTTTTCTTAGCGTACGTGAGGCTTCTACCACGTTCGCATATGGTATCACTAGGCAATGCATATAAAGTACTCTATTTCGGGGATTTCAGTCATTTATTCAATTTTGGAGCTATGTAGCGCGATTTGAGGCGATTCTTGAAGCAATTTTCACCATGTGGACTGGGGTAAGTGTTCTCTACTCATTTTTGATATTATATCATGAATCTATCTTCGTTTTTGGCATTTGATTGAGGGTTCCAAAAGAGAAAATTAGGGGTTTTAGCCTAAAGTTTCATAATGCGAATTTTTAAGTTTTGAACATCGATTTTGAGTCGGATATGAGTGAAACTAGTATGGCTGGACAGGTAATTGAATGGTTTGTCAGGTTCTGAGGTGTGTGCCCGGGTTGACTTTTCGGCCGATTTTGCACTTTTGATTAAAGATTCAACATTTATCGATGGGTTTGTTTCCTTTGGCATTATTTGATATATTTGAGTTGCTTTTGGCTAGTTTTGAGCTGTTCGGAGGTCGGTACGCATGAGACGGAATTTTTCGAGCATCGCTTGGCTTGCTCGGTATTGGAATTGGCTTGTGCGAGGCAAGTAACACTTCTAAACTTGGTGCTAAGGGTATGAAACCTTAAATTACGTGCTATGTGATTGGTGTTGAGGTGATGCACATGCTAAGGGACGGGCGTGTGGACGTGCACCGTGTGAATTGTGACTCCTTTATTCCTGTGGTACTGTGTAATTACATGATCTTATCTGTAACCATGAAATTTCTACGTACTTAAGCTATTGAGCTGTGACCCATGTTAGAAACCATGTCTAGTCTATATGCTTATCCTGTTGGGAGCCACTGAGAGCATTTCTATTGTTGAGTTATCTACTTTCATTACATTACATACTCAGTCATATGCATATAATATCTCAGTCTCAGTTACCATTGTTTGGGCTAGTTTCATGGCATTGTGAGTCCGAGAGACTAGAGAGATTGATGACTGTGTGAGTACATGAGTTCATCTCTAAGAGTGTGAGTACATGGCTTCATATATGAGATACATTTCATTTAGATGCACACATGACATACATGCATAGAGTTGTATTTTCCTCATGCTGTACAGTATCATGTCATATATGACTTCTCACACATGTTGACATATGGGCGTAGATATGTATTCTACACTTGCTATCTAGAAAGAAAATGAAACACCTTATTTATTGTTGAAGGAATTTTGGAAATAAAAATTGATGTTTTCAAACTTACTCATATTTTTGGCAACTTCGTTAAACGACTTGGGTTTTCACTAATATACTAGAAAGGCAGAACTATTTTCAGAAATCATGATTTAGCTGAGCATTCTATCTCTGAGTTACTTCTTTTATTACTTGCTTTACTTTGTTATAGACTGTTGTTGGCTATTTGTGTTGGACCCGACCTTTGTTCCAGCTCGTCACTACTTTCAACTTAATGTTAGGTTTGTTACTTATTGAGTACATGGGATCAGTTGTACTCATACTACACTTCACCTTGCATGCAGATATTTGTTACTGATGTTGTTGTGATTGACGGGAGCTGGAATTGAAGATGTATCCGCATTCCGGTTGTAGCTGTGTCTTGTTCATGGTAGCCTTAGATCCATAAAAATTTATTTATGTACCTTTTGAATAGATGATGTATTTATTTCACACCAGCTTTGTAAATTCTAATCTTAGAAGCTCATGATTTGTAGTACCAGTCCATGGGAAACGTATCTGTTTTAGATGTTTTCTTTTATTTAATTCTCTTATTAATTTCATTGGAATCGGTTACTTGTTAATTGGCTTACCTAGCGGGTTGGGTTAGGTGCCATCACGACTAGTTGGATTTTGGATCGTGATAGATTGGTATCGGAGCTCTAGGTATGAATGTTCTACAAGTCATGAGCAAGTGTCTATTAAAATCTTGCGGATTAGTTTGATGACGTCCATACCTATCTTCGAGAGGCTGCAAGACATTTAGGATATACTTCCCATATTTTTTCCTTATCGTGCGACATTGATTCAACTTGAAGCATAACTCTTTGAATTATTTCCACGTATTCGTATGCGCATGTGCATTAACAACTTGTGAATCCATGGATTAGGTGTGAGATGTGATTTCTGTGTGCTGATGATGGGCCAGTCTAGAGGACTTGAGGTCGGGTTTTGACTATAGCTAGAGCACGGAGGTTTTGGTAGTGTGAGCATGTGCTTTTGGACTTATAAGTGCGGTAGTGTCCCTATTTGTGAAATGTATGGCTGGATGAGTGATTTGATGGCTATAGGATTAGTATGACGTGACTGCGGGATGGGTTCATATGGATTGAATGTGACGAGAAGAGTTTGCTTGATATGTAAAAAGGACTATTGGGTGCTTGATTTATGTCTTGATGTGATGTATAGTCTCGAGTTATGAGTGTATTGGAAGATTTTTCATGATTGTCTAATTGTGGAATGAAGTAAATTTTTATGTCTTGTTGATGGGTTCAGACTCAGGAAGATTAAATGATTACGTAGTAGTTATGATGTTGTGTGGAGTCTTTATTTTCTACTAGTGGGTTATATTTGTGCGATTTGAGTTTGGATTGGTTGTAATAGTTGACCTGACCGTTACGAGGATGAATGCGAGATTTGCAGATGACTTGAGGTATTAGATTGTTGGTGTTACATGAGCTTATGAAGGATTTAGTTGACTCTCACTGTAGTATTATGGTAGTAATGGGGTACGATTATTCTAAGTTATCAGATGTTTTATTCCATGGCTTTGAGCCAAATAGGGGAGTCTGCTATCGACGAGTTGATTGCACGATTATGTGTTGTATTGGTTTCGGTTTGAGGTATACTGGTGAATCAATTATGACTTGCAAAGGTTGAGATTGAGGATGACTCGAGTAAGGGAATTTCTAGATACAGGTTGTATTACACTCTATGGGTATATAGGAATTATGGAATGATTGAGTGGTTATCCCTGAAGGATATAGTGTGCATGGAGTAGGAATTTGCTTGGTTGCGTTAAGATGGGGTTACTTCTTTGGGTGTCGTCGTGCTAATGGGGCACAGGCCGTTTGGCCTGTATGGGGTGGTGCAATTGAGTTTTGAGCAGAGTGGATGACTCTCGATAATGGTTCTAATGGATTCAAGATTTATATGTAGCAATTGAGAATTTTGAATTGGTATATGGCTAGGATCAGCTATTTGCATTAGATGGTGTCGAGACTAGTGGTATTTCTGTATCCTTAGGGATTCTCCATATCAGTATCAGGAGGTGAAGGAAAACAATTTTGGGTTCGCAGAAGGTCTCTTCAGAGTAAGTATCTTGCTTGTGGTAATTTTGGGGTGCTTGAGAGAGAATTCAGCGGCTTATGGGTCTTAAGGCGATGTGGTTTTTTACTAGGGTTCCTGGGGTAAGTTTTGGTTAAGGATCGTGGTGTTCTAGCAAGGAGAAGTATAAATTTGAAGGCAATCTGGAAGGAAATCGAAGATATAGGATAGCTTGGTAGAAGGTGAGATCAGCACGGTGATGGATATGATCTGTTCTTTGGGTACTATGATGTGGTGAGTTTCAACAGGTGTTTTGTGGAAATGCTCTTGGGTTTTGGCGACATGCATGGCTTGGTTGACTTAGAGGGATTCAGTTCTGATGGCTTAGTTACGTGTTAATGGGTTTCGAAGAGTTTCCATAGTTTCTACCATGGTCGAGATGGATATCTCCTACCGGCGTGAGGAGCATGTTGAGTATTGTGATTTTCTCCTAGATGAGTTCAAATGGATGGTTCCTAGCTACCTGAGTATGTAGTTTGCTTGTGACTCGAAGGGGATTATGAGATTTTCGTACTTTTCATATGATGGTAAGATCAATGTAGTGTATTGTGTGGGATCGAGATTTGCATCTGCAAGGTCACATATCAGTTTTGAAGGGGAGGACATAAATTCTTAGGCAGCATGGATGGTTTCAGATGACTAGCTGAGTGATATTACTACTTGGTATTTCCTAAAAGGGTGCGCATTTCAGAAGGCACATTGTGTTTTGACTTACAGATGCTTCATTGGTATTGCGGTGCTCGCCGGGTTGATCTATTGTTGATATTCAGATTTTGCTATGTGGAACAGAAGAATTATAGAGGTATTCCTCGTGGGGTGATCATGTATGAGAGACCAGTAATTCGTGTGTTCGTGTGTTCTATTTATTCGTGTGTTCTATGGATTTGGAGACCGGTAAGTTTTAGAAGCAGATTGTTTCGTGGTTGTGGGATGTGAAGATGTGGCCAAAGCTAGCCAGATGATAGTATGTGTTGTGATTCAGTCATTGTGGACCTTCTGTGGGTTATTTATCTATTTGTGGATGACTAGAGTTGATTCGGGGCCCATTGATACGCCCAAAGAGGATGTGTATTCTACACTAGGTCGAATGGGTTGACTCTGTACTGTAGTTGTTGAGGGATGCGCCATTCGGGTAGAGTTGTGCTTATTCGTGTTTTGTTATGTTCTATGTATTATTCTTCTATTCTACGAGGGTGTGATTCGTTGGTTATATGCAAACATGGTGTGGTTCTATTGTGTCCTTATAGCAGAATTGTGGCGAGATGGGTTTTTGGGTGTTACATTATTGATTGCGCATTGGTTATGTTCTTTTGGGTTTGTGTGGCATTATGTCATTTGCTTCCCCGTGGTCATGGTCATACACCTTGGGTACCTGATATCGAGTTGCGCGTGGTTATTGATTTTTTGCAAGGCGACTTGAAGTATCTCATATGGACCAGTGTTTGGATGGGGTCACGTATTGTGGCAGAGTTATGTTGAGATATTATCCATTGTTTTAGATTCGTGTGTTATGGTTCTACTGTGTGTGATGGGATTTTGGCATTGCGTTATGACGGATTCAGGTGAGCTTGCGGGATGGTTCTCTCATTTGAGTCATTTTCCATATTTGATTACATTTGAATTATTGTGTATGGGTGCATAGATTGCACGGTTTGTGGCTCTGGGTAGTAATGGTGTGGCATGTCAGTAGAGTAGTTGGTATTTAATAAGATGAAGTCGTTGGATCTAGGATGGGTGCTATCAGACTTGATTGCGGTATATTTGGAAGGATAATATCGGAAGTCGGCTTAGAAATTGACTATAGTTGTTGTTGAAGAGAGGGAGCTCCATGACTTGTTGATCTGATGAATGGTTATGAGTTTCCACGTGTTTCTTTTATCATCGGCAGTGTACGAAGGTTTTAGAACGAGGTTTTGTTTGACATGAGGTTTATTACTGGAATTGGGTTGTTTTGGGAAGCTACTGTGATTGGAGATTTTGCTATGAGTATTTGAGTTATGCGGTATATCATGTGATTACATCTTAGGTTATGGCTATGACTTGATACAGCATATTCAGACTTATACAGTGTGTACATGTGATATGCGAGTCTTATAAGAAATTCCAGATATTGGAAATTGGATGGTAATGCGAGTCTTTTAACGGTTTTGATAGGTCCGGATAGTGATTTTTGGACACGGGCGTATGCTCGAATTTGCATTTGAATGTTTCTAGAAGGTTTCAACACAAATTGGCAAAAATTGAAAATTTGAAGGTTTAACCGAGAGTTGACTTTGTGGATATCCGATTCGGATTGTGGTTCCGGGAATTGGACTAGCTTCGTTATGTCATTTGTGTCTTGTGTGCAACATTTTAGTTCATTCCGGGTTGATTTGCTATGTTTCGGCATGAATTATGGAAGTTGAAAAGTTCAAACTTCATTAAGTTCGATTTGAGGTGTGATTCATCATTTGGATGTTGTTGCGCATGATTGAGGCCTCGAGTAGGTCTATGTTATGTTATGTCACTTGTTGGTATATTTGTTCGGGGTCCCGAGTGGCTCGGGTGAGTTTCGGATGAGGTTCAGACCATTTCATATTCTTATTTGGTTGCTTTTTTCTGCTGTTACCTGTTGCTCATGGTGTTCTATGCGATCGCTAAAGGTGTTTTAGTCAGTGGAGCTATTTGTTCTTCACGTTCGCGCTTCTAAGGTCGCATTCTCATTGGGTTGAATATTTTAGTCTTCGCGTCCACGTTTTGAGTTCACGTAGTGTTGAGCGAGGGCTGGTCAGTCTATATGGTTCCTTCATCGCATTTGCAGTAAGTGGTTCGCGATTGCGGAAGTCTGGCAGTGTGCTTCATCACGTTTGTGAGGGTTTTGCCGCGAACGCGTAGTGTAAAGTGTCGAAATGTGAGTTTGTGCTTCGCGAACGCGAGGCTTCTACCACGTTCGCGTAGTGTATCACTAGGCAATGCATATAAAGTACTCTATTTCGGGTGTTTTAGCCATTTTTGGAGCTATGCAGCTCGGATTGAGGCAATTCTTGAAGAAATTTTCACCATGTGGACTGGGGTAAGTGTTGTCTACTCATTTTTCATTTTATATCATGAATCTATCTTCGTTTTGGCACTTGATTGAGGGTTCGAAAAGAGAAAATTGGGGATTTTAGCCTAGAGTTTTATAATGCAAATTTTTGAGTTTTGAACATCGACTTGGAGTCGGATTTGAGTGAAACTAGTATGGTTGGATTCATAATTGAATGAGTTGTCAGATTTTGTGAGCTTTGTCGGGTCCTGAGGTGCGGACCTGGGTTGAACGTTTTGGCCGATTTTGGGCTTTTGATTAAAGATTCAACATTTATCGATGAGTTTCTTTCCTTTGGCATTATTAGATGTATTTGAGTTTCTTTTGGCTAGTTTTGAGCCTTTGACAGGTCAGTATGCGCGAGATGGCATTTTTGGAGCATCGTTTGGCTTGCTCGGTATTGGAATTGGTGTTGAGGTGACGCACATGCTAGGTGATGGGCGTGTGGGCTTGCACCATGTGAATTGTGACTCCGTTATTCCTGTGGTACTGTGTAGTTACCTGATCCTATCTTTAACCATGAAATGTCTACGTACTTGAGCTATTGTGTTGTGACCCATGTTAGAAACCATGTCTAGGCTACATGCTTATCTTGTTGGAACCCCCTGAGGTCATTTCTGCTATTGACTTATTTGCTTTTATTACATTACATAATCAGTCATACGCATTCATATGCATATCATATCTCAGTCTCTGTTACCATTTATTGACATATCATATCATCATTTTGGGCTAGTTTCATGGTATTCTAAGCCTGAGAGACTGGAGAGATTGATGACTGAGTGAGGCCAAGTGTTACACCCTATATTTTCGTACGTAAAAATGCATCGTAAGCTTACAAATGTAGGACCAAAAATGAGATAATATTTAAAAGTATATAAAGTAAGTTAATCATGTTACCTCTGAGGTTACAAATATTGAAGATCATGAACAACAAGTACAAAGAGGGTTGGACAGTTCAGAAGCTAAAGCAATTGAAGAAAACAATGTTTCGTCGAAAGTCGACAAGTTGGGAATGTTATAACATGCACCTTTGGGGTGAGACTAGGGCGCTCAACATGATAAGGACATTATGTTATGATTTATATTAGTCGTATGACATCCGTGTGTTATGTTTTGAAGTCAAGCGAGTTGTGGAACAAAAGTCGATGAAAGTCATCACAAGTTAAATTCATAAGTTTTACTGAAACTTTGGGTCAACTGTAACTGCAATTTTCTCCCAATATACTTAGAGTTATGGGGTGTTCCACCCATCAAATTAAAGATCTATGAGTCTATTTTCCAACGCATTAAACCGTTTGTCAATACGACATCGGAGTAGAGAGATATGGTCATGTTTGCGATACTGCGCAAGCTGCTAGGTGGCAAGTAGGTGTGTCACCTACTTGCTTAAATGAAAGCCCAAAGATGGGCCATTTCGGGTAGTCCAAAGAGGCGTTTTAAAGGCCTATTTTATTCATATATTAGACTTAAAATAGAGCATAATAATCAGACATAAGCTCTGCAAAAGAATCCACCCAAAAATTTCCCACAAACCCTAATTGATTTTCTCTCCCTTTCAAGTTCTAATTGGAGGTAAAACCTAGAGTTTGAAGAACCAAGATAGGAGCTGAGTTATCCAACAAATAAGGTGCGTTTACTGCTATCTTTCATCCAGTATTTATTCTTTAAATTCATGGTAAGTCGTTCTATACTTTTAAGGACTCACGGGACGGTGAACGAAAGCCGTGAGTTCGAGTTATTCACTTGTAGCGGACTGTTTTGT
>AWOL01S0033925.1:11262-39332 GCA_000715115.1 Nicotiana otophora
ACATTAGTAGTGATGTACACCAAGGGCAAGCCTATGGTACTTGAAGCCGCACTTGTGATATTCTGTTTTGAGAGAAGAGTAAACCTTTCATTGATCTAATGATTGAGTGCTAACCTTAATAGTGAACTTGGAAAATGGATGGTAGAGGAAGAAAAGTTTGGATTCCACCATGATCTACATGATAGAACAGGAGTCCTCGATGAGTAAAGTCAATTCTTGAAGCTCAAATATCACATTAGAACTATAGGTGCATGATATGTGAATGGTCAACTTATTGATAATGCACGAGTGTTGTGTGTAATTGCTAGTTCCAACTGAGTATGGATGGCTTACCACTAACTCGTTGAAATGACCATTCACTTTGAGGCGGTGGGAACAAATGTATTTGCAAGAGGACAAGCAAAGACGTAAGTTTGGGGGAATTGATAACTGTGGATTTTGACAACTTTTAGTAACTTCTTGCTTTAGTTTTCGTCTGAAAATGTTGATTTATGTTCCCAAAACTAATCGAAGTGTGCAAATTGCAGGAATGTTGGAGATTTGGAATCTAATGAAGAAATCCAACTCAAAAAGGAGTGTTTCGACTCACAAGGAAAGAAGGGGTGCAATAGACCAGAAGTGCGGACTGCAGAATTCTCTCTACGGCCACAGATCTTATGTAGAATCCCAAAAGTGATTGAAGAGAAGTGTAGCCGTAGAACATGGTTGCACTGACAATAATGCAAAAAGTTCATAGAGTGCGCAATATAACCAAGAATGATGCCTTTCCAGAAGTGCATGCCACACATGATTTGTACGGCCATAGAAGCTGAAGTGCAGCCACAAATCAAATTGTGCGGCTGAAAATGCTCTCAACCTGCGGACGCAAGCAATGTACGGAACACACGTGGAATTGTGCGGCAGTAGAAGTTCTCCAAGGGCATTTTTGCCAGCGAATTTTGGGCCACTATAAATTAACAGGAATCACTTTTTAAGGTCATGTTTTGATGTTTTCCTTGTTGTAGCCATTGTAGTTTACGATTTTGGGTAATTTGTGATCATGTTGGGAAATTTTTTTTTATCATTTCAATTTTATATTATGGCTTTAATTAGCGTTTCTTCTTTATTTTCTTCATTTTCTACTATGAGTAGCTTGATTCTTACTGGGGTTGTAAACCTTATGGGTATTTAATTTAATCCTTATTTATGATTGGCTGTTTGTTAATTAGCCTTGTTCATCCTTTAGTTTTATAATTAATGGTTGCAAACATTCCTTTTTGACTTGCTCTTTACTTGAGAAAGAGGGACCTAGTGTTGGAAAACATGGCTAACAGGAAAATGGGCCAGTTAAGGATTTGAATAGCCTAATTAAAGGGTTTGAATTATAGATATGGAAAACCCGACTTCTCCTCATATCAACTATTTAGCTTGATACCCATTTAAGCTTGAGAAGGCCAAACTAGGAAAAATCACTCAATGTTCGGGAGGCATTGAGTGGGTAACATAGAGTTGAGAGCTATGATACACCCCAATTAATATAACAAGTGTTAACATAATTAACCCATTAGGCGAACACCCAGGCGAAGGTTACATCCCTAGGCCTTTTTACTTATTTGAATACAACCAAAAACAATTAGTTAATTTCTAGTTTTATTTCTCTAGTTGATAATTGATAGTATAGTTTATAGAAGTAATTAGCAAAACCAACTTGATTGGAAGTGTATTTAAGTTGTTTCGTCTCCATGCATCAAGTATAGACTCTAACACCCATTGTTAGCTACCTGAAGAAATCGACCCCGACTCAAAATTGCGTACTATTCTTCCAACGACCTCTTCCATTATTGTTGAGTGTGGATTGGGAGTGGATCATATATTGTGCTATCCGTTTCTCCATGGTTATAGTCATATACTTCGCGTGTCTATTGTTATTGCACATATGGTTATTTATAGCATCATGGCATGAGGTATTTCATATAGACCGGTGTTCAGATTGGGTGATGCATCGCATTAAAGTAGGTTGGAATATGATCCTTTTTGTTATTTCATGTATATTATTCCTCCTTTGTGTGACAGGTTCATAGAATTGCGCCTTGTAGTGGTATTTATTCAACTTGCGGGACGGTTCTCTTATTTGTTTTTCTTTCCATTATTGGGTACATTCGTGTTTTTTCCTCTTTGGTGCACGGGTTGCACTAAATGTGGATCAAGGCGGTGCTGCTATGGCTTGCCGGTCAAGCAGCTTATGCCGGATGAGATGAGGTTATTGGAACTGGAATAAGTGCTACCGGATTTGATTAGGGTATGTTGGAAATAATAATGTCACTAGCCACCTTAGAATTTGGCTATGGTTCTTATCAGGTGAGACAACTCGAAGCTTGAGCCTTTGTCATTCTATTCTCTCACATATGGTGAGGACATGAGCTAGAGTTACTGATGACCCTGCCCCCAGAGCCAGTGTTGCTAGAGGCCGGGGCAGGGGCAGAGGCAGAGGAAGAGGCCGAGGAAGAGCACGTGCTATAGCTGGAGGACCTATCAGAGCAGTCGTTGAGGAGCTGCCAGTAGCTCCTGTTGTTGCCCCCGGACTTCAGGAGACGTTAGCATAGTTCCTGAGCATGTTTGGTATATTGGCTCATGCGGGCTTGATTCCGGCTGCACCAGCTACTTCACAGACCTGGGGAAGAGCTCAAACTCCCGTTGCCCGCACCTTAGAGCAGCGGGCTCTCATTGGTCAGGTTCCGGGTGTCGTGCCGGTGCAATTAGGTTTTCCAGTTCAGCCCGTGATTAAGGCAGCAACATCTGAGGAAGAACAGATGTAGAGAAGTATTACCTTCCTACCTTCGGTGGTTTGGATTCAGAGGATGAACATGATTTCCTAGTTGAGTACCAGTGTTTTCTCTGCATTATAGGTATTGTAGAGATGCGTGGGGTCGTTTTTACTACGTTTATGCTTAAGGGAGCGGCATATCAGTGGTAGCGAACATACGACTTGGGTTGCATGGATGAGGCAACTTCACTTACATAGGATCGGTTTTCAGAGTTCTTCTTGAGGTAATATGTTCCTCAGACCCTTCGAGATGCCTAGCGCATGGAGTTTGAGCAGCTGCGCCAGGGCACTATGTTAGTGTCACAGTATGCCGTCAAACTTAGTTATTTGTCCTGATATGAACCTGCTTTGGTTTCTACAGTTAGAGAGAAAGTCCACAGGTTCATTAAGGGGCTCAACCATGATATCCGGTTTAGCATGGCTCGGGAGTTGGAGTCAGTTGTTCCATTTCATCAGGTGGTAGAGATCGCTCGATGACTAGAGGGCATGCAGGACTAGGAGGAAGAGGATCATACGG
This sequence comes from Nicotiana otophora, assembly GCA_000715115.1. Classification (NCBI taxonomy): domain Eukaryota; kingdom Viridiplantae; phylum Streptophyta; class Magnoliopsida; order Solanales; family Solanaceae; genus Nicotiana; species Nicotiana otophora. The sequence goes on from AWOL01S0033925.1 coordinate 14,583, forward strand.
GTTTAGTATAGAGAGGGAAGGGAGGCTAAGAGGCCTCGCAGACCGAAAGGATCTACTAGTCCCTATTTTGGAGGCAAATGGTAGAGGTTTTGTGGATCAGTCTATTCAATTTTCACTCCAGGCTTTCCGCGGTGCTTCAAATATCTATGGGTCGAAAAGCGCCCGTGCCGGATAGCTTCCACAGCCACACCAGCGGGGAGGCTGCTTTGAGTGTGAAGATACAAGCCACATGGTGAGAGATTGTACCAGACTATGAACAGATGTGTCACGGCGGAGTATCCAGGCTATGCGTTATGCTCGAGTTGCTGATATCCCTACACCACCAGCTTGGGTTGTAGGTCAGGCGCGTAGAAGGCACCCAAGAGGGGGGCTCGATCCGTTGATGTACTTTCTATAGTAGGGATGAGGCCGCTGCACCGGATGACATGGTTTTGGTTTATTATAAAGAAGCATCATTCATATTTTTTTTCTGTTATGCTTATCAGGGTGAGTCCTCCTATGTTGCTTCACATATGGGTGAGTTTTGTGATTTTGTACTCTGCTTATGTGTTTACCCATGTTGGGAGATTCTATAGTGGTAAACCATTTATATCATTTTGTTTTATTCATTATTGAGAGCTATAAGACTAGGAATGATTTTCTGTTACCAATGACGATAGGTTTTGATGTGATTTCTGGGTGTGGTTGGTTAAGATTTGTGAATTAGATGCTCTACCGGTGTGGGTGTTCAACATGTGTTATGACCTTGCTTGCGGAAATTGAATTAGTGGAAGGTTTCGGTTGGTATAATGTGTAATCTACTTGTGATTCGGAGTTAAGGATGGGATCCTCGTGTTTCCATGAGGTTTGTTATGTTTGAGCCGGGTGCCGCGGTGAAGTTATGTTAGTATAAGATCCTTGTGAGTTTTTCATATACTTTGATTCTCCCTTGTGGCATTAATTCGTAATATGCTACTGATAGGGAGTTGTGCATGTCTGGTTTGTTTGATAGTTCTTTCATGTGTTCCCTCATATATTCAGTCATATTCATGTTGTGCTTATTGGGGTTTAGCTTGCGAGGTGTGTTCCTAAGTGGTGTTAGGTGTGACTTTTTTATATGAGTGAATAATCATGGCATTTTCGTGCTTCTTGCATCCTTGTAGGTGTTGTAGAGGTTTAAAACAGGGTTCTAGCTGATATGAGGTTAATTGTGGTGCTGAGTTTGAGTATGGACGGCTATTGTGATTAGAAATGTTGTTATGGACATATGTGTAGTGTGTTAGGTCATGTGTTTGTTTTCGGTGAGTATATACATAGGTTATGGCATCTGGTTGAGGATGATACCGTGTGTTGATGTAGGAATCAGGTCTTGTGGAAATAACCAGATGGTGAGAAATTTGCTTCTAAGGCCTATTGGTATTGGTGGAAGGAAAAACCTTCGGTTGAGGTGGTGTTATCGGGCTTACGTGGATTTGGGTTGACGTGGGGTGTATGAGTGAAGTGTATGGAGCCTCTATTAGATACAAAAGAGTACAATGATAGTGTCAGCATCAAGGCTGCGACTATATCTCAAAACATGGTAATAAAATGAACAAAAGATACATCACCCCGAGTGAAGTGGGGCTCACCAAATCAACTGGGAAAAGAGGCTAGTGATATTGCTGATCAGTGGCTCTTGCTGTGGAACCACCTGCATCTATTAAAGATGCAGCGCCCCCGGCAAAAGGGATATTAGTACTGTCGAATAGTACTAGTATATATGACTAAACACTCTCTCAAAGAAATGAGCAGTAATGCAAGTAAGGACAGTCATAATATCAGTTAAAGCCTCAAACAATTACCAAATATCAAATTAGAGACAAGATAAGTTTTAAATAAATTCCCAAATTTTAAGTTGGGAAATATTTGGTACCAGTATACATTATTCACAATTTCGATTATGATTTCCAACACTGTCACTGCCATGTGTGCGGAATGGCGTCCGATCACGACCCGATCGGCTAGTATGTCTTATGCGAGACATTAACCAAATCACAATTTCAATTACCATTCTAACACAGTCACCTCCATGTGTGTGGCATGGCATTCTATCATGACCCGATCGACTAGGTCGTCTCATGCAATACATCAACCAAATCATAATTTCAATTACAATTCTAACACAGTCACCGCCATGTGTGCGTCATGGCGTCCGATCATGACCCGATCGGGTAGGATGTCTCATGTGTGACATCACCCTTTTCTATCAATCACCTCATTTCATATTTCTTGCACATATCTTCATTTTATTGGCACTAATGGTCATAATCGTATTATTTATCTTGGCACATTTGCCTTATTTCATATTTCACATTTCGCATTACGTGATTCGTATTTCATGTTTTGTATTTCATGCATACCTTTTTACTTTCAACCGTCATAATGGACTTTCCAACAATAAGGCATTTCTATTCAAGACATTTAAGCACGCATTTGAGCAAATAGGAGTTTTAGGCACATTACGATTTCTTACACAAGATTTCACTAGCTTTCCTTTGAAACACAACTTGAGGTCAAGGCATTAAGATATGCAAGCCCTACTTTGAACACATTCTCAAATAGTAGTACAACATAACAAGAGCATTTGAATTAGATATTGATCACGGATGTCTTTTGACACTAGGTAATCGATTCACGATAAGCAACTCGAGACTTACATAGATATTGTGGGGTTAAATTTTAAGAGAAGAGTTTAGCCACCATACCTTACTTGAGCTTCCTTAACTCTAAATGTTCCGAAAATTTAGCAACTTCAATCTATTTTAGAAAAGTAGCAAATTTAACCAAAATTAGGAAGATGATCATGGTTCTAGCTCATTTGAGCATTTTATTAAGCACTAGGTATACATTAAGGTTTCAAGGTCCTTTTATGGAGGATTCCTTCATCCGACAACCCATTATTTACTATTTTAGCTCAACAATCTCCCTACATCCCATAATCAATCATGCATGCAAAATACTCCACTCCCATACCCATGAATTATCTTACTACTTGCCCATCTCTAGTTAAAATTAAAAACAATTAAGAGATAGGATGTAGATTCTTACCTCTAGGATGAAGACTTAATGTGCTTCCCTTGTTAATTCTTCAAAGATTTTGAGTAAGAATTGGGGAATAATTGATTGAGGAACACTCTCCCTCTCTAGAGCCTTTTCTCTCTTTCCAAATATCAAGTTCTCCCTTCAAAAATGGTCCATAGGGTCTAAATAACGAAATGGGGTTGGGTTATAAAAACCCAAACATGAAGCTCCGAAATGGGATCTACGGTCCGCGAAATGACCCTCTGTAACTAGGCTGGCCCGCCCCACTCTGCGGCCACTATGCGGTCCGCAGACCTGGTCTGCAGTCATAATGTGCCGTAGAACCTCCATCCGCAAACTTTCCAAGCTGGCTCTGTGATCAGTGTGCGGTCCGCAAAATCATTTTGCGGTCGCATAATGGGCCGCAAAATGACATCCAAAAATGGTCCAAATGACTGCCTCACTCTACGGCCATGCTGTGGCCTATAAAGTGATTATGCGGCCACATAAATGCCCAGTTATGCCAAATATATTCCTCCAACTATCATTAACACATACGCCTACCTCGGCACCACGAAACCTCAAGTTGTTTTAGGAAAACTTTTACGGGGCCATACAGCAAGAACCCGGCTGGGGTCCAAAAAATCTAGTCTTGCAAACTGATTAGCAAAGCCTGAACATCCATGGCTAGTGGTCTCTCTACTACCGCAAAATATGCCAAATTACCCATACTCTGAGCCTTTGTACTCAAGGCATGGACCACCATATTGGCCTTCTCGGGGTGATACAAAATGGTGATCTCATAGTCTTTCAGCAACTTTAACCATCTTCGCTGCTCCAAATTAAGGTTCTTCCGCTTGTACAAATATTGGAGACTCCGATGGTCGGTATAGACCTCACATGGAACACTGTATAGATATTGCCTCCAAATATTCAATGCGTGAACAATAGATACCAATTCTAAGTCATGTACAGGGTTATTCTTCTCATGATCCTTTAACTATCGAGATGGGTAAGCAATCACCCTACCATCTTGCATCAACACAGTGCCAAGACCAATACGTTATGTATCCAAATACAAAGTACAATACCCGAAACTTGTAGGAAACACTAGCGGTACTAACATCCCTTTTGCCAGGGGCGCTGTATCTTTAAATGGATGCAGATGGTTACATAACAGACAATGTTAATCATAGTTAGTGGTACATCATCATTTTCCCAGTGGACTCGGTGAGCCCCATTTCATTCCAGGGTCATGTATTGTACCTTATATTTATATTGTGGTCACCTTTTGAGGTATAGTCGGGGCCTTGTTACCGGCACCATCTTTACTCTCTTTTTTATCTTTAGAGGCTCCGTAGACACTATGTGGGTTGTATATGGGTGTTGGGAATGTTAAACCAATTATGTTGTTTTTGATCACTTGTTCCATTCAAACTATAAGAAATATATATTTTGAGACTTAAAGGCGCAATGGCTAATCAAATGATTTAGCTTCGTATGTATGAACTTCCTGCTGTATAATTTATTAAATCATGTCTTTTCTTGATCATGGGTGAATTGGGTAGAAAGAATCTAATAGGCTTGCTCGACCGGGTTCGTTCGATTGAGCACCGATCGCGCTCCTCGGTTTTGGGGTGTGACATGTATAAATGAATGAAATGCAGAAGAAGTAAGTTAGTAAGATTTCTCGGAATGTCATAAGATCAATATGCTTTCGGATAAACTTTATCAACTACGTATTTTGTCTAAGACCCATGAACATAAGATATAATAATAAGACACATGGGAATTCAAGAACATAGGCACCCTCAGTGCTTCTATGAATAGAGACATTTGTGAAAGTTATGTGTTTGCTCGTTTCGTTTATATCATATGGATCATGCCAAAAGAAAAGAAGGGATAGCCTTAACATACCAGAGCCGAATCTCTTGACAATCCCTCTAACACACATCAATCATGACAAAACACGTAGCGGCAGGATCGAAGTAGGGGAAAATCCGTATGATATTCTCCATAGAGTAACCATCATTCCCAATAACATACGTAGACCAAACCACCTTCCATCGCAATTTCCAAACCGTTCAACACTTTCTCAAGGTACGTGGCTATCATACCACAGAATCCATATGATACTCTACCTCTCCCACTTCGGTCAAACCATCTCCTTTAAGCAACTTCCCGACTTCCACTTCTCATACTTGACGTACTAGTAAATTAACCACCACAAGACACCTCCCCATGTCCTTCCTCATTCATCGTTACCCAAATATTGTATCAAATCAAAATCCATCTCTGTAACACCTGTACTAACAAATTGCTAACAGCCTTAAGCCTCCTGGAACATCATCTTCCTTGAGCTGTCATATTAGAAATACCAATTCGACCCTACACCACAACGCACCGCAGCTGAGGCACCATTTTACAACACCTCGCCTCGAAGGCAAAATCGAAAAGACCCTAGCACAGGAAAACCAAAAATGCATTCAAACAAGGACGACGACAACGCTTCACAATGAAAATTCCACCACGCTCGAAAATACCAAGTCTCGTTACTCCATCAGCCCATTCATAGTCCGATTTCCTTTCGTTTGCTAGAATTAAATACAGAACCTCTAAATCATGTAATGAGAAATCCTCCTTCTGAGCCATTCACTGGCTTGACATGTAGACAGGCACCCTACCATTACACCAATACCATACATAGCCTCAAAACTATAGGAATTACCTATACTGAGCTCAAATGACAGAACCTCCTTCTGCAAAAAGACGATAATAACTTGTTTGAATGTGCAGGGAGAAACATCCTGCTCCATGTCTGTAGTACCACTGAAACTCCTTGATTCCCAATAGACCCGAGCGCTCAATATCATGTAAGAATGCGTAGGAAGGAAATAAAGGCACAATACTTAATGGAATCAAAACACACGATAAAGGAATCAAGAAGGGAAATCTCCTAACAGCCCTGTAGCCTCTCGAAGATAAGTAAAAACATCTCTGTACCGATTCGCAAGACTCTATTAGAATTGCTCATGACTCGTGAGATCTAAGTGAACCTAGTACTCTGATACAATGTTGTCATGATCCAAAATCCGCTATGGGTCATGATGGCGCCTAACGTCGCCGTCAGGCAAGCCAACAGTGACTTACCAATTTAATTGTCCATTTCAATATTTTTGTAATCACATTTTTCCTTAATTAGATAGTAAAATACAATTTAAAGAGTAATTGAAAGTAAATGCGTGAACCATGATAAATAAATAACCTAAAAGAACCCCCAAAACCCGGTGTCATAAGTGCATGAGCATCAACTAGGAATTATGATAAATGCAACATCTGTCTGGAATACAAATTAGTCGGGAGTATGTAAATAACACTGATGGAAACTTTGTATGATGCGGATTCGTAACGTGGAATGCAGCTCATCGTAGTCCCCGCATTAGCTGCACCTCTGCGCCCAAAAGATCACTAAACATACAAGTACCTGCACAATAATGTGCAACAAGTATAGTATGAGTACGTAAATCAATGTGTACCCACTAAGTATTAAGTCTAATCTCGAAGAAGTAGTGACGAGAGGTTGACTTTGACACTCACTATAGGTCAATAATATTAAAATAGAAATATTTAAATGGATATGGTTTATGTGAGTTACAATAATTTCCTTAACAAGCGGAAATAAATAATTCTTTCAAATTCAATAATTTCCAATTAATCATTTATCTTCACAGGCTGCAATAGAATGTCAAGGTATCGTGTAATTATTATTATTAAGCATTATTTCTGTCGAGATCGTATGGTCCAATCCAGAGTGTCGTGTACACTACCGAGGGACGTGCGGCACAATCCATAGATGCATCTATACTGCCGAGGCATTCAGCCCGCTCCACAAGAAAGGAGGACATTTTCTTATGAACCTCCAGAATGAGAAGTTATTATAAGGCTAGTTTGCCATATCTTCGCTAGGTGTTTATGTATAAGGATGTATAATTTCTATTAATAGTCAAGTAATTTGCAACAAAGTTCAAGTATATGAAATTCGGTCTTTTACTATTTCCTCTAACAATTTCCATTATAATTCTAGTACATTAATTAAATAAAGGATGCAATTATCACAAGTAATGCATGATTTGAGTCATAAACTACCCGGACATAGCATAATTGGTAGCTATGCACGGACTCTCATCACCTCATGCGTACGTAGCCCCCAGAATTAGCAACAGTTATAAATTTAAATCACCTATGGGTTAAATTCCCTCTTACAAGGTTAGACAAGAGACTTACCTTGCTCCAAAGTTCCATAGCTGATTCCAAGGACACCCTAACATCTCAAACTGATGCTTGTTGATCCAAAACTATGCAAACAATGTGCAAACTAATCAAAATGTATACTCCAATGCTTGAAATTTAACAATTTATAAAAAGTCTCAACTCCGTTCGAAACTTTGCCAGTGGGGCGCACATCTCACAACCCGACGAAACTCATAAAATCCGAAAACCCATTCAATTACGAGTTCAACCATACTAATTTCATTCCAATCTGGCTCCGAATCAGTATTCAAAACTCGAAAATTCGTTTTGTGAAATTATAGAAATTTCTTTCGATTTCTTCTTGAAAAATCCATAATCTAACACCGAAAATGAAGATTAATCCATGAAATATAACCAAAAATGAGTCAAGAATTCCTACCCCAAGTTTTGTGGTGAAAGTCCTCTCCAAAATTGCTACATCCCGATGTTCCCAACTAAAAATATGAAATAATGGCTCAAAGGTCCGAAATAAAGGACTTGTAACACTGCCCCGACTTCCTTCTTTGTGTTCGCAAGCCTCACATCGCGTTCACGATGAACAAAATTCTCAAAAGCAATTTTCAAACTCTTCTCAGACAGCCTCTAGTATAATGGTCATAACCTTTTGTACGAAACGCCAAATCACGAATGGTTTGACTTTCTGAAAACTAGACATCAAGGGCTATAATTCCTTCTTTTCAAAGCTTCATAACTTTTCAAAGCTTCCAAAGTCGGACGACGGACAACAGAAATTCCTTCTTCGCGAACGCGAGATCTTCTTCACGAACATGAAGAACAAAGTCCCAACAACAAAATCCTTCTTCGTGAACGTGAGAGGCTCCTCGCAAATGCAAAGAATAAAACCAGCACCAGTAACCAGCAGCATCAAAACACCCAAACTTAGTCCGGAACCAGCCCGAATCACACCCGAGGCCCCCGGGACCCTATCCAATCATACCAACATGTCCCAAAACACGACACAAAATTGATCGAGGCCACAAATCATATCAAACAACATCGAAATCATGAATTGCGCATCGACTCAAGACTAATAAACTATTGAACTTCTAACTTCCACCTCCAATGCCGAAACCTATCAAATCAAGTCCGTTTGACCTCAAATTTTGCACACAGGTCATAATTGACATTACGAACCAAATCCCACTTCTGAAATTGGAATACAACCCTGATATAGAAAAGTTCGCTCCCGATCAAACTTCCCAAAAACCTTCACATTTCCAACTTTCGCCAAATGACTCCGAAATGACCTACATACCTCCAAATCCACATCCGGACATGCCCCTAAGACCAGAATAACCATACAAAGCTATTCTAATTCTCGGAATCCCAAATAGACATCGATAACATTGAAATACACCTCAACCAAAATTTATGAAATCCTTCCCAAAATGCCAACTTCCACAATAGGCGCTGAAACACTCCCGGGTAGTCCAAAACCTAATCCGGGCATACGCCTAAGTCTGAAATCATCATACAAACTTGTTGGAACCTTTAAATGCTGATTCCACGGTCGCTCACTTAAAAGTCAAAGTTTGGTCAACTCTTCCAACTTAAAAATTCCAAATTTAGAATTTTCTTTCCAAAGCAACTCCAAACTTCCCGAAACTAAATTCTGACCACACGTACATGTCATAACACCTGAAGCAAAGCTACTCAAGGCCTCGAATCACCAAATGACGCATCAGGGCTCAAAAATGACCGGTCGGGTTGTTACACTAAGGAGGTCACTATTGGAGATGATGGTGCACTGAGGATGCAGGGCAAGCTATGTGTGACCAATGTAGATGGTCTGCATGAGTTGATTCTCCAAGAGGCTCAAAGCTAGTGGTATTCCATTCACCTGGGTGCCACAAAGATGTATCAGGACTTAAGGCAGTTGGATAGAAGGAGTTAGATACTCGAGTTGACTTAAGCACAACATTTCACCCTCAGACGGACGGATAGTCCGAGCGCACTATTCAGATACTGGAGGATATTCTTCATGCTTGTGTGATAGAATTTGGGGGTGCTTGGGACCATTTCTTGCCACTTGCGGAATTTGCTTACAATAACAGCTATCAGTCGAGCATTCAAAGTTTGCTTGTGTGATATACCGGCACCACCTCCCGTATGAGGCCTTATATAGGAGGCGATGCCGGTATCCAGTGGGTTGGTTCGAGACAGGTGAGGCTAGATTATTGGGTACAGATTTGGTTCAGGATGCTTTGGAGAAGATTAAGGTGATTCTGGATCGACTTCGCATAGCCCAGTTCAGACAGAAGAGTTATGCGGATCGGAGGGTTCACAATGTTGCATTCATGGTTGGGGAACGGGTCATGCTCCGGTTTTCATCCATGAAGGGTATTATCAGGTTCAGGAAGAAGGTCAAGTTGAGTCCTAGGTATATCGGGCCTTTCGAGATTCTTGAGAGAGTTGGGGAGGTGGCTTACAGACTTGCACTACCACCTAGTCTCTGTGCAGTTCATCTAGTACTCCATGTTTCTATGCTCCGAAAGTACCACGGAAATCCATCTCATGTGTAGGATTTCAGCTCAGTCCAGTTGGACAAGGATTTATCTTATGTTGAGGAGCCGATGGCTATTTTGGACTGGCAGGTTTGAAAGCTGAGGTCAAAGAACATTTCGTCATTGAAGATTCAGTGTAGGGGTTAGCCGGTCGAGGAGGTGACTTGGGAGACGGAGCATGATATGCGCAGTTGTTATCCACATCTTTTCTCCACTTTAGGTATGTCTATATACTCGTTCGAGGATGAATGATTATTTTAAGAGGGGGAGGATTTAACGACCCGGCGGGTCATTTTGAGAGTAATAGCCCAGATCCCCTATTTACTACTTCCCCCGTATCTTTTCTACTTATGTTAATTTTTGGGAGGTTTTGTTTATGGTTTCGGAGTTAATTGGGATACTTAGTCCCTAAAACGGAATCTTAAGTTCTAAGATTTTGACCGTAGTTCGAACTGTGTGAAGACGACATTGGAATGGTGTTTTGTCGGTTCCGTTAGCTCTGCTGGGTGATTTTAGACTTAGGAGCGTGTCCGAATTATGTTTTGGAGGCCTGTAACTAAATTAGGCTTGAAATAGTGAAAGTTGAATTTTTAGGAAGTTTGACCGAATGTGAACTTTTTGATATCGAGGTTGAATTCCGATTCCGGCAGTTGGAGTAGGTCCGTAATATCAAATATGACGTGTGTGCATAATTTGAGGTCAATCGGTCTTGATTTGATAGGTTTCGGCGTCGGTTGTAGAAGTTTGAAGTTTCAAAATTCATTAAGTTTGAATTAGAGGGTGATTCGTGTTTTTAGCGTTGTTTGATGTGACTTGAGGGCTCGACTAAGTTCGTATGGTGTTTTAGGACTTGTTGGTATGTTTGGTTGAGGTCCCTTGGGCTTCGGGTGAGTTTCAGACGCTAAACAGATCAAAATTTGGACTTGAATTACCCCAAAGTTCTCTCTAAAACATTCTTGAATTATCGCCTCAATCCGAGCTCTCATAGTCCCAATATTGAAAATGGGATAAAACCCTCGAACTTGGCCCTTTTCTGCCGAGCAATTTCGCATCTGTGGGCTTCCAGTCGCACCTGCGACGCCGCACCTGCGACGCCGCACCTGTGGAAATTACATCGCAAGTGTGGATTTGACTTAATTCCCTTGGATCCGCATCTGCGATAGGAGGGCCGCACATGTGGATACGCTCCTACGACCAACGAGTCGCACCTGCAACCTCAGCGCTCTTGTGCACCTTCCCACCGCACAAGTGAGGCCGCTTATGCGTAAATCTTTCCGTATCTATGAAGCTAGCCTGCACTCCCCAAATCCACTTATGCGATCCTCTATTCGCACATGCGTGTCCGCACCTACAGCCAACCCCACCGCAGGTGCGATGACACCATAAGTTGAAAAACGTCAGTAGCTACACAAGTCCAAATATTGATCCGTTTAGAATCCGAATCTCACCCGAGGCCCCCGGGACCTCAACAGAACATACCAACAAGTCCTAAAACACCATATGAACTTATTAGAGCCCTCAAGTCACATAAAACAACACTAAAACCATGAATCACCCTCCAATTCAAACTTAATGAACTTTGAAACTTTAAACTTCTACAACCGATGCCGAAAACTATCAAATCACGTCCGATTGACCTTAAATTTTGCAAACAAGTCATATTAGACATTACGGACCTACTCTAACATTCGGAATCAAAATTCTACTATGATATCAAAAAGTCCACTTCCAGTCAAACTTCCAAAAAATTAAACTTTCACCATTTCAAGCCTAATTTAGCTAGAAGCCTCCAAAACACAATCCGGACACGCTCCTAAGTTCAAAATCACCCAACAAAGCTAACGGAACCGATGAAACGCCATTCCGGAGTCATCTTCATACAGTTCCAACTACGGTCAAAATCATAGAACTTAAGATTCTGTTTTAGGGATTAAGTATCCTAATTCACTCCAAAACCACAAACAAAACCTCCCGGCAATTAACATAAGCAGAAAAAGATACGGGGGAAGTTGGAGGCCTATAGCTAAATTAGGATGGAAATGGTGAAAGTTGAATTTTTAGGAAGTTTCATCGAGAGTGCACTTTTTGATATCGGGGCCGGATTTTGATTTGGGAAGTGGGAGTTGGTCCGTAATATTAATTATTAATTTTGTGCAAAAGTTGAGGTCAAACATACTTGATTCGATAGGTTTCGGCATCGAATGTGGAAGTTAGAAGTTCTATAGTTTATTAGGCATGAATTGATGCACAATGCATGGTTTCGACTTGTTTTGATGCGATTTGTGGCCTCGGGCAAGTGCGTTGCATGTTTCGGGACATATTGGTGTGATTGGACGGGGCCCTGGGGGCCTCAGGTGTGATTCGGGGTGGTTCAAGACCAAGTTTGGGTGTTTTGATGCTGCTGATTGCTAGTTCTGGTGTTGTTCATTGCGTTCGCGAGGAGCCTCTCACGTTCGCAAAGAAGGATTTTGCTACTGGGACTTTATACTTCGCGTTCGCAAAGAGGATCTCACGTTCGCGAAGAAGGAATTTCTACTGTCCGTCGTCCGATTTTGGAAGCTTTGAAAAGTTATGAAGCTTTGAAAAGAAGGAATTATAGCCCTTGATGTCTATTTTCGAGAAAGTCAAACCATTTGTGATTTAAAGTTTTATACAAAAGGTTAAGATCATTATACAAGAGGTTGTCTAAGAAGAGTTTGAAAACAGCTTTTGAGCATTTTGTTCATCGCGAACGCGATGGGAGGCACACGAACGCGAAGAAGGAAGTCGAGGCAGTGTTATAAGTCCTCTATTTCGGACCTTTGAGCCATTATTTCGTATTTTTTGTGCAAACCTAAATCTCACCCTCAATGTCCCTTATATTCACCAGCAAAATCAAATTATCCAGAACCAAGCACCACCACAAAACACACAAAACCAAAATCCACCGCCAAATCTTGCTGCACCACACCAGTACCCCACGCCTCCTCAAAACCTTAAACCTCCACCGACACTTACTCCTCATCAACAACACCATCATCTAAATCCATACCCACAAACTACCACTTATCATACTCCCCAGAATGCACCACAACCCACTCCTGATCCCTCAAACTCAACCAATGACCACCCTTATGCCCAGATCCCCGGAGTTCATCAAAGTAATCTCATATACGTAGAAACCTTACCCCTCACCCCACGACAAACCCTATACATACCTTAATCAACCGAGAAATACCTGCTCATTAAGAACACGGCAAAAGAATTCAAGAAGCTCACTGGCAGAGTTCAGAGTGTCGAAGATGGTAAAGGCATTGAAGGTCTGAACTATGAGAACTTGTGCACTCAGCCAGTTGTGGAACTGCGGGAGGGTTACAAACCTCCCAAGTTCACAATGTTTGATATAACTGGTGATCCAAAAGTGCATCTGAGGATGTATTGTGACAAACTTGTAGGAGTGGGCAGAGATGAACGAATCCCTTTGAAACTGTTCATGCGAAGCCTCACCGGAGATGCGTTGTCTTGGTATATAAGTCAGAACCCAAAGAAGTGGGTTAATTGGGTAAGCATGGCATCAGATTTCATGGACAAATTCATGTTCAACACAGAAAACGCACCAAACGTTTTCTACATTCAAAGCCTCAAGAAGAAACCAACAGAAACCTTTCGCGAATATGCTACTCTGTGGAGATCTGAAGCCGCGAACGTAAGACTAGAACTTGAAGAAGAACAAATGAATAAGTTCTTCATTAGAGCTCAAGACCCGCAGTACTATGAAAGCGTTATGGTGTCACGCCCCGAGCCTGGGGGCGAGATCGGCACCCGGTGCCTCACCTATCCTTGTGTACCAACTTATGGCTAAGGGACTCTTAACATATGATATCATACTTTTTCCATGGGCCACATTGCAAGACAACTGCGAATGCTGACTAAATATCAATATAAAGCTAGGTCGAAAAGTCCATCATAATATTGCAGCTGACAAACCAACCAAATATACATACAAGGTCCGCTAGCCCAACGTACTGCACTAAATGACATGATATGTCTACAAGCCTCTATTGATGGATATACTGTGAACGGAACAGCTTCCCGACCTACTCATAACATATATACATATATACACAAGACGTACATAAAGCTCTAGACTCGGCAACTCCGAAAGGCATGGATCTTATCGATCAAGCTGAACTCGGGCAACACTTAATGAGGAGGTCTACTTGCCTGTCTATCTGAACCTGCACGCGTGAAATGCAGCGCCCCCAGAAAAAGGACGTCAATACGAAATAATGTACCGAGTATGTAAGGCAATATATTGAAAGTAGAAACTAAACTGATAATATAATAACTAGAAGTAACTGGGAGTCAAAGATAATCTGAAGATATGCTCACCTGCTGATATTGACACAACTCTCTCAATATAGTAAGTAAACTAGTTGTCCGGCCTTATAAGGCTCGGTATATACAGATACAACTTCTCTGCCGAAGTAGGCTCGCTCATAGGTGCTCAGCCATACTAGGCTCTATATATCGGCCAAATGGGCTCGCTCATAGGCGCTCGGCCACAATAGACTCGGTATATAACTTACCATCAGATCAGAGGTTGCCCAATAGGAGCCTGCCCATCGATTATAGCTCGATGGTAATAAAAACACTGTATGACTATATATATGGACTCTCTGCTCTCTTGACTGGAAGGAGGAAATACTCAATTGAATATTGTTCTTACAAGACTAGGAAAAATATACATAAATTCCGGAACATGAATGTTTTCTTTATACCTTGTTATCTGACTTGTGTAATTACAAGATCATGCAAAATGAAGGAAGCGCTTAGCCTTAACATACCTGAGCCGATTCTCTTGACAATCCCTCTAATATACATAAATTGCAACAAATCATGTATCGGCGAGATCGGAGTAGGGAAAAATCCATATGATATTCTTGTGAAAGATTATCGCAAAATCCCGTTGCTATAATATTTCGTAGTCTCGTATGAATTTTATGGATTTCATCTGATAGCTTAGCAAACATAAGCACCTCATTTTAATCCAATTTTCACAACTCTTTTTAATTCTAATTTCTTGCAGCGACCCCAACTATAATCTTGCAGCTTGAATTTATCGTGAACGTCGTTAGGACCAATGAATGTGATATTAGTTTCTTTGAGAAAATGAAAAAGAGAATCTAGGACTTGAACTTGTTTATACAAGGCTAAACTCTTGATATCCTATGGATGTGTCATGTGTATGACACTTAAATTGACACCTTTCCTTTCAAATTATGAGTCACTTCATATATTTCAAAGGTCTGCCACGTTTTTATGCATTAGTCTTTATCCAAAGACTTCAATTAATCCACCACCTATTATTAATTAACTAGGTAATCTCCCATTACCAATAATTAACCAATTATCCACATAATTAGGAATTATTTCCACTTACTTAAAATACTACTCACTTTTCACATAATTTATACACCTTACTATCATGGTCATGTGGTATCTTATATGGCACTAGTCCATAAATATCGAGTATTTTAGCTCGGGCCATATTTTATCCCAACATGTCAAACTTGGATGAAATTCATTTTCTTTGACTTGCTTCCCCTCTCATGTTCACGAATTTACTCATCACTTGTTTGAAATAGCATGATGCTTATAATATCAAAATAATCCTATTCCCGAACTTACGTCGATTAACTTACGACGAAACTTTAACATACAAAAATGCAGGATGTAACATCATTCCCCCTATGGAACATTCGTCATCGAATGTTGACTGATGCACTTATCATTCTCATAACTCATAGCGCTTACGAATACTTGAGTGCTCCTCTTTCCATCTAGGAAACTGTTCAGTGAATAAGTCCAAAGGCCAGGGCATTCCCCCCTTTAGGCCTCTTTCTCACACCATGACTTATGGTCGGAATCCTTCAAATCTTGTAACCGTTGCCACCTTTTATCATGCAGCCTGTACGACTCTGACCTTGTAAGTGCGCTTATGCGTCTCTTCTTTCCTTTTCTCTCTAATATTTAGCCATTACTGAAGTTCTTCGCTCAATATTTTGTCGAACTTACAAATATTGCTATATCTTATTTCATAGACCCGATTATCCATTCGTATGACTTTACCATACTTCTTACCTCGATTTCTCGTTACTAAGGTCTGCTATCAAATTCCAGGTTACTTTTATTGCTTATCTAATATGTATAAATCTATGTCCTTTAGTGCTTCCACATTACCGTTCATCTTAAGAATGACGGCCTAATCTCATCTCATATTTTATCACTTTTATCCATCCATTGTTGGTTCACCAATATCGATCTATAATCTATCCCTAATAACTTAATCTTTTATGTAACACTGCTGCTAGGGTTCACGTTTCATAGGGGAACATCTGGAATGATTAGACTGATACACCTAAGGCGATTCGGGAGGTATTTAATTCAAACAATCTTGTTGTGTAAACGGATTGCGAAAAAGTCATAGCCATTTAGATTGCGACTTGAGGTTGGTATATCTCTGCGGTCTGGGAATTCAGTTGCGTGTTGCATTGGTTCTTCGGAAATGAGCTAAGTTATAGGCCAATGGAGTGACTTATTCCACTAGTAGTTCAAGGGTTATAGTGAATACGTGTATTATCGCGTAGCAGCATGATAGGTGCGGTGAGCATCATGGAAGCTGGAAGTTGAAGGTCAAGGTTGCAGTTCGGCTTTGATAAGAATATCACAAGCTCGGGTGAGCAGTGAAGAAAATTAGATGTTTAGAGTAAGCTGGCGTTATCTTAGTATCGCCTGAGAATATTGTTTGGTGGAAGAAGTATTGTGTATTGGTTTGCAGATTGTGAATTACCTTACAAATTAGCGCGGTCTGTGGTATGGGAATGCAGCCATTGCCACCTGGTACGGAATGGTTGTGGGAGCATACCCCATGAGGAGATTTGTATCGGTGTGGCGTGGTAGTTTCCTGATTGTTATAGATTGAAGCCAAGTATGGAGATTTTGGTGAGGTCGCTAACGTGTGAGTTTTTGCCAGAGAGGCGTTCTATTCCTTGGGCAGTGGACTGTATGATGGTTGTTCCGGATTTACCGTGCGAGTTTTTTGCCCTCATATTTTTCAAATAGATATATATACTTTCAAAATATCATTTTGCGTCATTACTTAATTTACAAGATTTATACACGCATTTTCTATAATTTTCTTTTTAATTTCAAAGCTTTAAAAATTGATTTTTTCTTGCATTTAAATTGCTTGAATATTTACTAATTATTCTCTTAAATTATTTGCAATAGCGTAATCATCCAAATTTGTTATTTTACACTCACATACATGTTTTAAATATTTTAGTTATTTATGTAATTTTGCAATAATAGCCTATATGTTATGCATAATTACAATTATTACATTATTCATACTACAATAGCATGTTTTATGTTTTATAAATGTTAAGTTATTGTTTTCAGTCATTTTATTGCATAAGTAATATTTTATTAATTATTTTTATTAAAACAATTTCGGACCAAAACAAGGCCCAAAGCAGCTAGCCCATCTCCATTACACCATTCAGTAGCCCAAACGAAACAAACCTTTTAAAAGATCCGGTCGCGACCCGTTTTGAACCCGCCCCACTCCCATTTCAATCCTGGCCGTTGATCGCAAATGATCCACGGCCCATCATAATTCCCCCACCTTCCTTATATCCCATCACCCTCACCCTAACCCCATTTTCCCATTCCCGCCGCCTTTGAACCCCTCAATCTCCCCCTCTATCTCTCTGAGAAACCCTAATCACCGCCCTTTACTAATCCCTCTCCTAATCCCGTTAATAGTGGGATTCACCAGTTATTTACTTACCATACTTATGTTCCTTCGCTACTGGTTGCTTCTTTATGGTATTACATAGTATTTGCCCCATTGTTGGCAAATATCAGTCTCCGAATCAAGGGATATCAGCTTCACCCTTCGGTATTTGGACGATATTTCATCCATATGCATCATGGCAAGGTCGTACAGCTTCGAATCAATGAGATTGTTGACTATTATTTTGTTCTCCATCATGAACTAGGGTTTACCTAATTTTTCTCCTAATCTCTATTAAATTGATTATGCATGTTATTATTTCCTTATTTATGTTTGATTGCTTGCTTTCTACTACTATATAAACTCCTCCCCAATTCCTCTCTAGAGGACCGAAAAGTTTTCACGACTATTGCACTCAATATATTTTCCTCACTCGTTCATCTTCTCCGAAACCCTTGGTTCTTTGGCCGGCTGAAAGCCAAGGCCATAATATTATCAACCCCCTATGGTGCAAGCACTACATACGTGGCTCTTATGAACTCTGAAATATTGGAGATTTGGGGTTCTTGCAACCAGTATTCTAAAATCTTTATTCTTTTACTCGTCTAATTTTGCTACTGGTTAGTGCCTTTAACTCTTGAATGTTCAGTATTTTTCCTTTTGTATATCGCTGTGTGTTCTAGGACGTTTACAATTTTGTGAGCATGATTTAGTTCTTTTGTTACTAGTGAATCCTTGATTCTACACTGCTATGATACTCCCCTGTCATTCTGTATTCTTTGATAGTTGAATGCATTTTGGTACATGTGATAGATTCCATCTTGTTCTTGGTTTGCATTAGGATAATATGTGTTCTTCAATATATCCTGCACTTCTATGTTGAATTTCCTTGTTTTCCTCTAGAATCAGTTCCATACCTCTGTGTTTTTCTTAGTATCTGAACATGCTTGAGTTTTGAGTTTCAATGCATGCCTATTGTAGATGTTCTTTTAATGAAACTGACTACCTGTTGTTAGTTATAGAATCCTTTTCATGCCTTTCTTTGGCTACTATGCTAAAACTCTTATAAGACCATTCCTTTGCTTTGAATGAATTACTGTTCTCTGCAAACTGGTCACAACTATATGGATCTCATACTGTCTTAAAATCTAGCCTAAACATGTTTCCTTGATATCTGTAATCTTGATCTTTAGCATTATCTAAGACTTTAGGGTAAATGTCACATTTTCTCTCTTATGTATGGTCAAGTGACATGTTAATGTGTTGCTAATCTGCCTTTCACATGCATAAGTTTCTGTAAAGCCTTTGTACTATGATCTATCCCCACCATGTTAAGTTTCATGCTATTGACCAAGCTATACTACTAGTATGTTGATATGCTGTTTGTGACCTTATTAGAACTGTCATGCTAGAACTTTCATTATACCAGATAGACATTTGAAATCTTGTACGTTAGTGCCCTATTCTGGACTTGTTTGGCATTGTGCACTCTGATATGTTTATCCTATAACCTCAGAAAACCTGATTCCCCTAAATCTCTCAATGTGTTCTTCTTGCTCAATATACTATCTCCTGCTAATTGATCGAATTTGGAATGTCAACTTGCCATGAGGAATCTAATCCTTAATGATCCTCTTAACTTGTATGTCATTTATTTAATCAATCATGCTATGTCTGCTTCTAAAATAGAAAATGCATTTCTTAAAATTCTGTCACTTATTTGTTGTTAGTAGGTCCAGAAGTTTATAAATAATTGCCGTGTGTAATCGTCAACTCCCAATTGTTGGGTAAGTGAGACTCCATCTGGGTTCTAACATGGTTCCAAAACCTGGACTCGGGTTGTACAATTGACACCCTCCAGTTCTTTGAGCTGAATTCACATATGGGCCTGCTATTCGTAGAAGGCTGAGCTTGTGGAAGGCCCAAGCAGTGCTGGGTCTTCTTAATTTTTCTTTCAGGGCCTGCTCTTGGGCCTGCTGTTTTCTCATGTATAGTATTTACTTATGTTCATTAATTGGGCCTGTAATAATTTGTAAACAAACAATTGGGGTGTTAGTGAAATTGAGGAAACGGGTATATTCTAATGTTTGCATAAAAGGGTAGAGAACATGCCTATAGGGTTTATGTGACATACCTGTTATTCTATCCAACCTGCCATATATGCTATTTGGTTTTACATGTGCACTAGTAGAAACCATGTTTATAGGGAATCACACACTCACTTAACATGTTTTACTATGTTTACTATCATGCGTTATTAGACAACGTGCATATAGGAATCAGGTGTCCACTCCTTCAATTTGTGCAACTGCAGTGTATTTACTAGATAGCATGCCTGTAGGATTATAGTAACTTATGATCCTCATCTAGATATCATGTCTATACAACCATAATTGATTAATTAGCAACTGTTATTGATGTTTCCATTATATTGCTTGCCTAGAAAACATGCCTATAGGGATGAAGTGTTATTGAATCAGTTTTGGTTGCCAACTCTTAGAAATGCTGCCTATAGGATACTATTACTCTCCTAGAAAGTATGACAATAAAATCAAACACGGATAATTGTTTAAGCTTTCAAACGATTTTATTGCCTCATTGTGCAAACAATTTTGAGATCATGCCTATAGGATTTATAATACCTATAATCTGCAAATTCATTATTCCAGAACAACAACACTGCAAGTACGCTTGAAAACTCAAAATCACATAGGAGCATGTCTATAGGACTTAAGGACTCTAATTAGTCTTAATTCTGAAATTTGTCAATTGCCTATATTATGAACTTGCTAGCGTGCATTTGTTGCTTACGTGTGGAGGCCAACTTGAGCCATTTATTTTCTTTATGTGCAGTCCTACATTTTTTTGAATGTTGCTTAAATTTATCATTTTTGAGCAGCCTAAGTAAAGTCTAGAACCATCCAAATAGTAGGTCCAAAGCCTCCTGGGCCATAGGCATGGGACGGGTAGTGCACGCGCAGGGTACGATTTAGAATTGAATTAGTGCGCCTTTAAGTAAACAACTTTAACATAGTAATTGGGTAGCATGGGATGGTAGTATGTGCCCGCTGAATAATATGAGCAACCCCTATCTTAAGGGAGTTGCGAAGTACTATTTATGTTACACGGGGTGATCCTTTAGGCTAAAAAAACTTAGGACCCCCCCCTTTTTATATTTGATATCTATATTTAGTCGTTTAAACATTGTAGTTGTGTCCTTGTAGTCCTTAAGATTTGTACCAATTGTGTTATAATGAAATTCTCTGACCTTTATATTGTCTTTGTTTATTTGTTCACCTAGTCTAATTACATAATCCACATAGTTCGAAGTCCGGCCGGGACCCACAGTTGTGGACCTAGAAGAGTGCCTAACACCTTCTCTTTGAGGTAATTTGAGCCCTTACTCAATCTTTGGTGACGTTAACTAGTAAAATAGAGTTATTTGCACAACAGGTGCCCTAACACATCTTACAATCGTTAGGTGGCGACTCTTCTCTTTTAATACCTATCTTTCATTTAAAAGGGTTGTCACGCATCGAAACCCCGCTTTCGCGAAGAAGAAAAAGGGGACGCGATAGCATGGCGACTCTGCTGGGGATACACTTAGGCTCTTACCATAATGAACTTGACTTACGTGGATTACTTTCTTTATTACATGCGATCCCCTTCTTCACCTTTATTTATTTAACTATGTTATTACATATATATCCCTTACCCTATTCACCTTTATTTGTTTAAATTTGTTATGACATGCACATCCCTTCTCCGTTCACCTTTATTTGTTTAAATCTGTTATGACATGCACATCCCTTTCACATTCACCTTTATTTTCTATGACCACTCTTCATTTCATCTTGTTTAAGACTGCCATATCATGCCTCTCCCATCCCAATTCCCATATCTGCTTTATTATATTCTTGCATATATTCCACGAACTAAACTGACTCTTTTCTTCTGTCTTTCCTTTCTATATTTCCTATGTTTACCTTACTATTGGATTTACTACTTTTACATATTTATCATGAAAATACTTGGCAACGTGTTATTTCTGCATAAAGCATGCTCCACATCATACTCCACTCGTGCCAATTATCAACATAGTGGTGCTTGATAAGTGTCCGCTCTCTTCCAAAATTACCTTTTTTAAATCGGAAAGGCTTATTTGCGGTAGACTAGTCGATCAACAGTGCAATCGATGGTCTCGTGCCTTTCCCTCTCAAGTTGTCCACTTAGGAGTACCGGTCTAGGCCATTCTAGAAACCTTACTACAATATCAAATGTACATGCATCATGTTAAATCTAGTACGGGTTAGAACGTTGTTAACATAATAGCCCGCTAAGATAAGACTTGTCCAATGTCCGACGGGATTTCTACAATCCCAATGGACACTACCATGTTATGTGCATTGCTTGGAGAAAATATGCCAATATGTTGATCATTATTTTGTAAGTGGTCGTATTTGGAGGGGGAAAGGGCTAACTTTATTTGATTGCAGTAAATGAAGCATGAAGTCCCCAGATTCGGCATGGTCCAAAAAATCCCACCTCTGCTACTTGACTGGTGGAAAGACCTTGCGCTTTGCGACAAGAATCATATGAGAAAAGTACTTGGTGACTTGCCGTGTTTGCTTAATATCCAACCGAATAGAGCTTTGATTGAGGCTGCTACCATGTTTGAGGATGAGAAAAGAGCAGTCTTATGATTTGGAGACATAGAAATGACTCATCTCTTAGAAGATATAGGAGGATTTGCTAAACTGCCATGGGATAGTCCGGGTTTACTAGTACCAGAGAATCGCACCCCTCACGGTTTTCTAAATATGTTGGGCTTTATGAAAAATGAAGAATTGCTTTGCTTAAAGAAATACTACATCCCTTTTGGGTTTCTTTATGAGCATTATGGGCATAGTAAGTCATACCATCTTCATCATGAGGAAATTGCCATTACCTCCTTAGGTTGGACGCACCACCGAGTTTATGTATTCATTATTTGCTTCTTAGGTTTGTTGATATTTCCAATGAAAGGGGGAAGGATTCACACTCGTTTAGCTATGGTTGCAAGAACTTTAATGTAAGGCATCGAGGGGCAAACCTACACCATCATCCCTATGATCCTAGATGAATTGTACCGCACTCTAGACCGGTGCAAGCAAGGATTCGAACATTTTGAATGTTGTAATCTATTACAGCAAGTATGGCTATTGGAGCACTTTTAGAGGGGAAAATATGATCAAGAGATTCTGCGACGGCCATTGAATGACTACATAACTTATCACCATCAAAAGAAAATGACATTCATCCCAGATAAGTTCGCACATCCCGGAAGTGCTGCAATTTAGGTACGTTTCTTCAGCAATCTGACAGATGAGAAGGTACATTGGATGTATGAGTGGTTTGCTAGCAGTGAGTTCATCATCAGGTCGAGGGATACTACTCATTTGGTATTTATCGGGTTGCGAGTAATTTATCCTTATGCTCCTATAAGGGTAATGAGACAAGCAGGAATAAAACAGGTCATACATTGGGTTTCCAACATGGTCTAGTATAAGGCAAATTTCAAAGGGGACATCATTCCTTTCAAGTTCGAGGCGCAACATATGTGGAATCAGAAAGTCATTGTGGAAAGAGAGACTATCGAGCCAGACAGGTACCATACCGATCATGTGTATTTCTATCCATCATGGTTGGAAGATGATATAGCGGGAGACATCAAGCCAGGGGTAAAATTGGAAAATAGGATCACTGATGATGATGCTGAGGCACAGGTCAAGTATAGAAGGCTTCGCAAAAGGGGTTATGAGTCTGAAGCTAGACATCTAGAACAACATAAAGTGGACATAGAGGAAATTAATGAATCGAAGGAAATCGCCATTAAGTCCACCGAGAGATTGAAATATCTAGAACAAGGGTTGATGAAGCTTGAGGGAAAGATGAGAAAGAGGCTTGCGGATTTTCAAAACATGCATGGCAGTGAAGGAGGGCATCTAGCAAAGGCTTATTTATTATTGGATATGCACAACTTGGCGAAGTTGATTGATGGAGTCAAAAGATCCAAGCACGAAGAAGGTCCTTCAGGGACCAAGTATACTAGAAAATAATGTCCTTTATTGTTTTCTAGCTTAGCTTTATATTTCAATTGGTATAAGGCTAAATTCCATTAGTAACTTTATTATTATTGTCGATTTAGTGAAGGTTTGGCTCAGTTTCACATTAATGAAATGACGCTATTATTGGCATCAATTTTCTCCAAGTCTATATGTTGCTTAGGCCTAGCTCGGGCACAATGCGGTCCCCAAATTAGGAAGCGAATTATTACATGATGTTGCATAACATGTTTAATATTGCAAGCATTCTTTCAATACCCTTTACTAACTTGGGTACCTTTTGCTTTTTCTTTCTTTTTGATTATTCCAACTCCCCATGGTTGGTTCGTGCATACTGGCATCGTCAGCATATCACACTAGATCCAGAGGTCCTCCACCTCCTCCTCCACCAAGCGATCCTAAAGGAAAAAGCAAAGGGCAAGGGGAAATGGATGATTTTAGTGGTATCAGGAAGGACAATGCCACCCTGGCAGAAAATGTAGAAACTTCGGATGGCCGAAGTACTCCGGTGAACTAGTCTTATGTCTGGAACAGAAAATCCTGGAGCTACAAGGAGAACTTGAGCAGGTCCGACGAAAGGTTGTATCGTACTCCCTTAGAATCGCAATCTCACACTGCTATAGTATTATGCAGTTTCATATAAACTTTTGTTTGAGATTTCACCCGTTTCTTAGCAACTTAAGCATCTCACTTAACAATGTAGGAAAAATCTCTTATAATTGTGGGTTCATAAGAACGTTTAGTAAGCTATAAACATTTTCCTTTAATCATATATGTAGGTGTCTTTATCATAGGTGTGGGTCCCACTTTATGTATTACTTTTTCCCGAAAATCCCCTAAATATGCCTCCTAATTACCAAAACCAAGAGTTACCTTTTGGCTTGATTAAGAATGTCACTTGCTGCCACGTTGGGAGGCCCTTTTGGCTTATCCACAATATCCTAATTAGCTTGTTAATCTCCAACTAAACTAATAATTAACCAAGTACCCACATAATTAAGAATTATTTCAA
>AWOL01S0033926.1:0-17934 GCA_000715115.1 Nicotiana otophora
ATCCAAAATTATACTTATAAAACTTTTACTAAAATACTCCACTTAAAAGAAAATACCACACTAGCATAATATCTAACGGTATCAAGGTTGTTAAACTTACG
The DNA here is from genome assembly GCA_000715115.1 of Nicotiana otophora. Taxonomy (NCBI): domain Eukaryota; kingdom Viridiplantae; phylum Streptophyta; class Magnoliopsida; order Solanales; family Solanaceae; genus Nicotiana; species Nicotiana otophora. The sequence goes on from AWOL01S0033926.1 coordinate 102, forward strand.
GGGTCTTATAATAACACAGTCACAAATCCTCTATAACCTCATGAATGGTCGTAATCCTTTCAAGCTCATATGGATTACTACGACTCATCCTAATATTAAAGTACGGGATGTAACATTACAAATTGCTCTTTGTTAGACACGGTGGATGTAATCATGGAGGAAGATGATGAGGCACTTAATGCAAAAGACCCTCTAATAACCTGCCTTATGAACTTAGAAGAAGTAAATAGTGAGGACTTGGCAGAATGGGTGTTGGCTCTTAAAGGGAAAGGATACTGGAAAAGAGAGCTCGAATTTGAGCCTTTACACTCGGAAGAAAGAAAGACCCCTCCAGCCAAGCCATCGATCGAAGCACCACCACAATTGGAGCTGAAACCGCTACCATCTCACCTTAGGTATGCTTTCTTGGGATCTAATTCGACTTTACCTGTTATTATCTCATATGGTTTTTTATATGTGCAGGTAGAACAACTTTTGCAGGTGTTGAAAGAGTGCAAGAATGCAATTGGTTAGACCATTGCAAACATTAAGGGTATCAACCTGGCCTTCTGCATGCATAAAATTCTACTGGAAGATGGGCACAAACCTTCTCGAGAACATCAAAGAAGGTTGAACCCTAATATTAAGAAAGTTGTAAAGAAGTAAGTGATCAAGTGGTTAGATGCGAGAATTATTTTTTTCATCTCAGATAGCAACTAGGTTAGCCTAGTTTAGTGTGTGCCAAAGAAAGGTGGGATGACTATTGTGCAAAATAAGAACAATGAATTAATCTCAACAAGAATAGTCATGGGATGGCGAATTTTCATGGAATACAGAAGATTGAACAAGACCACCCGAAAAAATCATTTCCATTGCCGTTCATTGATCAAATGCTAGATAGATTGGCCTGGAGGTCCCATTCTTTGCTTCTTGGATGGATACTCGAGGTACAACCAGATATCTATTGCCCCAGAGGATAGAGAGAAACATCATTCACTTGTCCATATGGAGAATACCGTTTGGCCTATGCAATGCACCCGACATATTCCAAAGGTGCTTGATGGCCATCTCCACAGATATGGTAGAGGATATAAAGGAGGTTTTCATGGATGATTTATCAGTGGTGGAAAATTCTTTTGATGATTGCCTAAGAAATTTGAAAAGAGTGTTGTGGAGATGTATGGAGACTAATCTGGTGCTGAACTGGGAAAAATACCATTTTATGGTATAAAAAGGTATAGATTGAGGTGGACCGTGCCAAGATTGATGTAATAGAGAAGCTGCCACTACCCACTTTCATCAAGGCAATAAGAACTTTCGAAGATGTCGTGTTGTTGTATAATTCAAGATTGAAACTATTTCCGGGTAAGCTGAAATCTAGATGGTCGGGACCATTTAAAGTGGTGCAAGTACTTGCCCGACATGTGAGTTGAAACGGAATTTTAGGTTTTGCTCGGTTTGAAAAATGATACTAGGCATTATTTGATTTGTTTGAGCTTAATTCTTACCACAATAAAAATTATCCCTAGTCAACCCTTTTGAGCCTATAAACTTTTATTTGGCAACCACATTACAAGCCTATACCCCTTTGTTCTTAATTATTATTGTTTTGATCCTTTTACCTCTTAAAACACTTTAATTGTAAAATGAGCAGTAAAAGAAATAAGGATGAAACTTGGGTGGCTTTTGAGTGGAACCAATAAAAGAAAGAAAGGTACACTTGTATTGTAAGGAATACACCACTAGCATGAAGGGTAAAAAAAAGTATTGTTGAAAAGAAAAGAAAAAATATGTAGCAAAGAAAATTAAACATATCTTATCCTTGCTAGTGTGTATGAATTAATGTGGTGCTTAAAGAAAGAGAAAATATTTTTGGGGGTGATAATATTTGTGAAATTGAAATGGATTAAAGAATTCGCGCTTAAAGTTAATTATGTGATGTGTTAAAGTGTTTAGGAGGATTAGTCACTATTCCTAAATTTATCCTACCCGTCCTTAAGCCAACATTACAACTATAAAAAGTCCTAATTGATTTTAGATCGAGCAAGCCTACATTAGTAGAGGTTTACATAATGGGCAAGCCTATGGTATTTTGTGCATGCATGTGACTTCTTTATGAGAGTGATGAATTTCTTTGATACATGATAATCCTTAAAATATATTTGAGCATTTGATTCGAATGTGTGGATTCAACTTACTCTCTTGTTCTTGTTGTGAGAGCACATGATTTTGCAAGGGATATGTGACGTTATTAGGTTTCTCTGTGATGTTAAGTGTTCAAGCCATGAATGCATTGTGATATTGAGTCGGTTTGTGAGTTTAGGATTGTTAGAAATATGTTGTCCTTTTATTGAATAAAGATTTGAAGTATGACATAAAGTAAAGAAAAATGTGGGTTGAAGACATATGCTAAAGTTTAATTGTTTCTATCAACCATAATCATAGGTATGGTGTACTTCGGATGTGCTAAAAGAAAATAAAAATGCTCTAGGAATTAGTGGTTGACTCGAGGACGAGCAACGTTTAAGTATGGGGTGGTGATGTGATGCCAAAATACTTTACTTTTAGCACATTACTCGCCCTATATTTTGTTGGTCTAATGAGTTATTGTGCGATATTTGAGCTAAATTGTATTATTTTATGTGTAGGAACATCGAAAGGAATCATCAAATGAAAACTGCACAAAAAGAGGACAAAAATACAAGAAAAGAGCACAAAAGCATCAAGTATCCAAACTGTGCTACAGACTAGACTTTGCAAGGTCTATATCCAGGTCGACCGCGCTATAAACCAGGCTTCGCGAGGTCTATAGCCATGTCGACCACGCTATAGACCAGGTTGCGCGAGGTCTATAGCCAAGTCGACCGCGCTGTAGACCAGGCTTCGCAAGGTCTATAGCACGATAATTAAAAGTCGCGGGTTAAAAAACCCAAACCCAAACCCAAAATTGGACCGGAGATTGACATAAATACTCCCCAAATGAGTTATTCTAGGGTTGGACATGATTTTGGAGAAGAAATAGGCTGCCAAACACTGTGGAGCATGCAAGAATCAAATGAGTTTTCCCTTCCTTTATCTCTTTACTTTGTAGTTTCATGTCTTTAAATATTATGTTGATTGTTGTTGTATTTATGAGTAGCTAAACTCTTTATTCTAAGGTTTGATGGAACTTATTTGAGGATGATTCTTTACTGCATTTAATATAGATTTTCCTTTGGTTTTTCTCTTCTTGTTCAACTATATTTTCATTGTTGTTAATTGAAGATCTCTTAATTAACTGTGCCTATTTAGTATGTATATTTCTCGAGAGAGAGTACGCATTTAGGTAGTTGTTGAACAACACTACTCCAACGTAGTTGAGAGATCGATACAGAGGGTTTAAAGGCGGGATTAGAGATAACGAAGCCTTGGTGCGATCGTCGTGAGAGGTAAATTAGTGCGAGCTAGCATAATTTGAGAGAATACGTCTAGTAAATTGTAGTAGTTACTCGAGAGAGAGAGAGCTACGACACTTAAAGTACTCATGATCGGTAGAAAATATTTAGGCGAATTTATAGGAAACGTAGCAGGGAAGATTCCGACAATAGGGGAAATCATAATCTTAGACTTTTCCAAATCTTGTCTACAATATTTGCCTTGTTAGTTATAAATTATTGCATTTTTAATTACTTTGATCTTAGTTAGTAAACTCTCAAATTGTTTTATAATATTTCTGAAGGTTGATTACTTGAATTCGTGCAAAATTATTAGTTGTAATTAACATGCTATTTTCCTTTGAGATTCGACTCCGGACTTGTAAACCGGATTATATTTGCAGAAACAGGCAGGAGGATCATCTGAATATTTTCATCTTGATTGAAATCGATTTTTTGATTAACATATGCTGGGGCATATACTATATTTATAGTTCAAACTATGTCAAGGACAGTCGCCTCAAACGGATAAAAATAAATAAGTTAAGCACCCTGTGAAAAACTAATGCCGGAAGAAACCAAACTAATAAATACAAGACGTGTCATTCATATCCACATTTATCACTTAATTATGATTGAGTAACATGAATTTTCACTTTAATATGGAGCTACTATTGATAAATTGCTTTATTTGGTAATGAACTATTGATTTTAAGCTATATCTGACCATTAATCAACACATCGAAGTAGTCACTTACTAGTTACTACACAGAATAAGAGAATTTTTTGGTGCTCCATATAAGGGGTATAATATAGCTCTAATTTCAAAACAAATAAACATTCTCCAACCAGCAGTCATTGACTATCCATCAAAAGGGAAAGCAAAGAAAAAAGAAAGAAAGATAAAACACTCTGAAAATAAAAGATAGAAAAATAAAGTATTTTTAATCGACATGGATGTCATATTCAACCAGTTAACTTCATTTTATGTAGGGAATTATGGATAGCAATGGGGCAGGGCGGGTACGGGACAGGTTTTCTCTGATACGAGGCGGGATGGATTTGCTCTTATGCGGGTGCGAGGCGGGGCGGGTTGATTGCCTTTTTGTAAAAATTTAAAGCGAGTTTGTCACGACCCAAAATCTCACCCGTCGTGATAGCGTCTATCTCAATTGAGATTATTTCTTTTATTCATATTTGTAAACTTTAAGACCAATTTCTTACACTCTAAATATTTCAAAAAAAAACTGATTTTCACAACAACGCACGGTATTAGTCTCAACTGGCTATAGCAACTCGTGCCTACGCACACATCAATTTTCTTTATAGTGTTGAGTACTTCAAAAATGTTTCGGGTTGTTACATTCTCCCCCACTTAGGATCATTTCAATTGGCACGGTAACACCCTTCGTGCATTTATATCTTTCTCACCGTGCATACATATAACAGTACCAACTAGGTGAGAGAAATGCCAATAATAATAAAAGAAATAAAGTGGAGGCACACAGGAAGCAACAACGGCTACAAGTCACATAGAAAACAAAGGTGCACAATAACATCTCAAGATAAAGGCATGAATATATACACAACAAAACGATATCACAATATAATGTATGTCTCTCGTCCTCGCCTGCACGGAAACACCCTTCGTGCCATGAATATATGATAATATAAAAATAATTGCACGNCCAACTAGGTGAGAGAAATGCCAATAATAATAAAAGAAATAAAGTGGAGGCACACAGGAAGCAACAACGGCTACAAGTCACATAGAAAACAAAGGTGCACAATAACATCTCAAGATAAAGGCATGAATATATACACAACAAAACGATATCACAATATAATGTATGTCTCTCGTCCTCGCCTGCACGGAAACACCCTTCGTGCCATGAATATATGATAATATAAAAATAATTACACGGCATCACCCTTCGTGCTTTTACTCTCATTCTCACCTGATAATATAAATAAAATAGCACGGCATCACCCTTCGTGTTTTACACTCTCAAATGGCACGACATCATGTTTTGAATATTCACGCTCTTTTCAACTATTTAAAATCTATGAAGATTTCTACTATTTTCAAACCAATCCTTACCCATTTGAACTTAACAATCTTTCCACAACCTTATTGGTATGTATACATGATACTTTACCCCCAAGAATCATACTATTAATCACCCAACTTTACTCCAAACCCGAAATTGAAGGATTGAGGAAAGAAATTCTTACATCTTTGAAGCCCTAGCAAATCCTTGTGAAATCTTCAAACCTTGAACAAGAATTGATGGATAAATGACTAAGTCTTCATTTTCTCTCTCTAAATTTCTCTCACCTCTCTCTAAAAGATTTTGGCTCAAAAATGAGCTTCAATGGCTATAAATCGAAGTTGGGTCGGGTAAAAAATTAGAAAGAATGGAAGCTCCGACGCAGTTATGCAATCGCATAACATGTATGCGGTCCGCATATCCGCCGCATAATTTGGCCTCCAAAGCTGGGCGTTACTGACCCGATTTGCGGTCATTATGCGGTCCACATACTTATTCTGCGGTCGCATAATGCACCGCAAAACAGGTCTGCGGTCACATAATGTACCGCAAAACAGGTCTGCGGTCGCATAGTGCACTGCAGATTTTTCTCAAATCTTGCCCCTCTCCTGAACCACTTTGCGACCATTATGCGGTCTGCAGAGTGATTTTGCGACCGCATAGTGATCGCAGAAATGCCCCTTTTTCCGACAAAATTTTCCTTTACACATCGGTGCATTGTTCAACCCAATCTATAATCTTTGTACTAATTGATCTCCCTCGACATCACCAAACCTTAATTTGCTTAGCAAACTTTCTCCGGGTCACTACACATACGTCAATATCCGGTCAACCTTTTCAACTAAATTTCCAACATGAAAATTCATTCTTCCAAACTAACTCCGAAATACCTTAAAAATTAAAACCGACAATTCACACAAGTTATAATACTTCGTAGGAAGTTATTCAAGACTTTAAATAGTTGAAAGGAGCATGAATGTTCAAAACGACCGGTTGGATCGTTGCAGAGGTGGTGCGGTTTGTGGGTTGAAACCATTAAAGCAATCTGCTCTCCTTTTTGCTCTTATTAATATTAAAATGCTTCACCCAATTTTGTTTGTCCATTTCTAATAAACTGTTTTGACAAGGTGGGTTGCTCTGATGGTAAGCACCCTCCACTTCCAACCAAGAGGTTGTGAGTTCGAGTCACGCCAAGAGCAAGGTGGGGAGTTCTTGGAGGGAAGGATGCCGAGGGTCATTTTGGAAATAGCCTCTCTACCCCAGGGTAGGGGTAAGGTCTGCGTAACTTATTTCACTGGACTTATCCAATTTTGTTTGTCCATTTCTAATAAACTGTTTTGACAAGGTGGGTTGCTCTGATGGTAAGCACCCTCCACTTCCAACCAAGAGGTTGTGAGTTCGAGTCACGCCAAGAGCAAGGTGGGGAGTTCTTGGAGGGAAGGATGCCGAGGGTCATTTTGGAAATAGCCTCTCTACCCCAGGGTAGGGGTAAGGTCTGCGTAACTTATTTCACTGGACTTATCCAATTTTGTTTGTCCATTTCTAATAAACTGTTTTGACAAGGTGGGTTGCTCTGATGGTAAGCACCCTCCACTTCCAACCAAGAGGTTGTGAGTTCGAGTCACGCCAAGAGCAAGGTGGGGAGTTCTTGGAGGGAAGGATGCCGAGGGTCATTTTGGAAATAGCCTCTCTACCCCAGGGTAGGGGTAAGGTCTGCGTAACTTATTTCACTGGACTTATCCAATTTTGTTTGTCCATTTCTAATAAACTGTTTTGACAAGGTGGGTTGCTCTGATGGTAAGCACCCTCCACTTCCAACCAAGAGGTTGTGAGTTCGAGTCACGCCAAGAGCAAGGTGGGGAGTTCTTGGAGGGAAGGATGCCGAGGGTCATTTTGGAAATAGCCTCTCTACCCCAGGGTAGGGGTAAGGTCTGCGTACACACTACCCTCCCCAGACCCACTAGTGGGATTATACTGGGTTGTTGTTGTTGTAATAAACTGTTTTCTTTGTTTCTATTTTTTGTGTTATTTGGTGGGATTATCAACTCATTTTTTGCAAGACCCAATTATACTAATTCAGTGTGTGATAAAGTTTTTTCCAGATTGCAAAAATTGAATTGATAATTCTTGGCATAACAAAGTCGTTGATTTGTTTTTCTTTTATACTAGTATTACTCTATATTTTGCAACTACAGAATATTAGTAAGTGCAGAATAACGAATATGAGGCTCAGAATATATTTTGCAACCACGCTTCAATTTTATTAGTATATTAGTAATGTAACTAATAACATCTCCAGTTTACATAATAACCAATTGTTTAACTTATTTGTCTTAGTTAAATAAGAAAATGAAAGAAAAAAGAAAAATAAAACTTAGCGAGACGGGTTGGGGCGGGGTTTGCGGGTGCTAGGCGGGTTGAAAACAGAAAATTTGTTATACGGGGCGGGTTGAAAGTTTTGCGGGTTTAGTCCGCACCACTGCCATCCCTAATTTTATGGAACGACATATGGACTTATAAGGACAATGACAATATGCAAGCAAGAGTCATCACAAGTATATATACACATTTTAACATAGACAGATTTAAAATTTGAAGTTTATTGATTCATGTATTAATCTCAAATTAATACTACATTAATAATTGGACCACAGTTAAATATTTAATAAATTTCTTATATATATATATATATATATATATATATATATATTAACTGGACCACAGTTGAAGTGTTTGAGCAAAAGTTACTTGATTCATGTGACCTCGTAACTAAACCTCTAGATCCACATCTGCATCTTAAAGTTAATATTAAAGGAGCTGGAAATACATGCAACGCAATTAAAATGTACTTATACAACATATAAGATCAATTCCACCGATCTATACAAAAATTAACAATGTTCCTGAATTTTTATCTATTAATTCTTCGGAGGTCTCTCGTATATATACGAAAAAGTCTCCTTTTTATTGGGAGGAAATAACGAGGGATAAGTACTTAAAAGTCCCATAAGCCCCACTAAAATGACAAAGCATTCCCTATCAAAATAAGTTTAGTTAATGAATTTTGAATACCGAAACGATTGAAAAAAACAGTACTTTAAAGGGTAGAATATATTTCAATCATAATTAGGAAGACATAAAATCTTGCCAATATTCCCCTTACACATATAAATAACAATTTTACGACCCCTTATACACTAAAGTAAATATATAAATTCCATCTGGATTTAATAGCCATTGGCATGTTTCATCTCCCAGGGTCTTTTGAGGGATCAAATAACACAAAATTTCCATGTAAATTTCCAGAACTCATTTTACATGAAGCATTAGGATTAGGAGCATTGGTGTCAATAGAAAAATCAAGAACAACGCCACGAGGCGCGTTGTCTTTGCTAATATTGTGACCTTGAGCTCTGCATTGAATAGATACTGAATTGTCCAATCGGCTAGTAACCGATACATAGTAAACTGTCGTTTTGGAAAAAGCTAGAATTTGTAGAAGGCTCATTCACCTCTCCAAATAATAACTCAATCACGTAAAGTGGAACAAAGAAAGTTAAAGAGTAGTTCTTGGGATGTGATTTACTCTTTTGTGAGGATATTTGGCATCTCAGACATTGTATGGATGATGTAGCAGTAAGTTTCAACTATACTGTAACGAAAATTAGGGCAGAGGTCGAGTATTAAGGTTGTAGGTTATGAGGGACTCGAGCGTTTTTCTACTTAGTACGGGGGGCGAGGCTAGGTTGATAGTGTTTCGCCTTGGGATATTAGTGGTTTATGTAGTTTCCACACTATTTCCGTTTTTTTCATAGTTCTATGACATTATTACTGGTTATTGTTGTTATTTTTCCATCTATTTTTTGTCTCTTACGATGATGATATTATTTTTCTGATTTTTATTGCTATCAATAATCTATTGTTTATTTTTGTCTTCTTTCGGAAACAGTCTCACAATATTTAACAATTTAAAATATTTAAAAGTTATTTAAAAAATCATAATAGAAAAAAAAAGGTCATTTACCTTTCCAAATAGTCAATCACTAAAAGTGGAACTAAGAGAGTTAAAGAACAGTTCTTGGGATGTGATTTACTCTTTTGTGAGGTTATTTGGCATCTCAGACATTACAAGGTAGCAGTAATTTTCAACTATACTATAGCGAAAATTGAACCATAATCTAAAGACAAATTTTAACACAATTGTTTCAACCACTAAAACAGTAAATAATGACATTAAAGTATCATCAAAATTTCGCTTCTTGCATGTTGTTTTAGAGCTAATTATTTACAATAGATGGTCATATTAAGCTAAACAAGATGTTCTCCCCATTTAATAGCCATACACCCTAAGGCAGCAATTCACCAGATGGAATTCACAAATTCTTTTGCATCTCTTAGATAGAGCAGTAGGATCAAAATCCGGGAGCAGGCGTGGCGGGATCATCAAACTTTTTTCACCTTGACTGGAATCGATTCTATGATTGAGTAGCATATGCTGGCGGCATGTACTATATTCAAAGTTCAAACTACGTCAAGGACGCCCTAATATGCTTGGTCGAACACACAATCGCCTCAAACGAACTGTTTCCTGAGCAAAAAATAGTAAAATCTGGTAAACATTTAGTCCATCTCCATAGTGTATGCTTATTAGTTATTACCAATACCTACCTCGGTGTCATCACGACCATATCGAATCACAAAGAGACATCTGCAGCCCCTTATGTCATGCAATCTCTTTTGAATCTCTACAACATGAGCTTCAAGATATTTTGATTGGTTCTTTCCCTCCTAGTTAAATGAAGATGAACAGAACACAAAATAAGAAGTTATCTGCACTACCTTCAAAATGAAATAAGGATTTGGCCGAAAAAGAAGTAAAGCTATGGATACCCTGACTGATGACCATGGAGAAAGAAGAATCTTTCTAAATCATTTGTGTTAGTGGGGCATTTGGGCATTCGAAATACACCGGTTTTAAAATGACACAATGTTCCTGATTTGTGATGATTTTTCAATCTTTTCTATTGGCAGTTTAGCACACCACCCAAGCAACAAAAACAACAACTATGCCCCAATCCTAAACAAAGTTGGGTGGGCGATATGAATTCTCACTTTTTTCTTTAAGCTTAAGTCATATCATTATCATGCCACAATAAATAATTATAGGGAAAATAAGTGTGCATGCATATATATATATATATATATATATATGGTTCTCTAACAAATTTAAAACCTATTCCTAACTAATAAGTATCACTTATATGAATCTTTTTCTTCCATTGTGCACACCAGCCTAGCACTCTAAGAAAATCCTTTTTTCTTGGTAATCACGAATTGAAAATTCAAATATTTCTATGTTTTCCTTGCAGCAATATTGGGAAAAGAAATTCCAATGGAAGGGGTACCTGGAAGCACAAAACAAGATCTCCAACCTTCACTTTGTTACACTCTGAATGTTCAAGAGTAACAGAACGCTCGCGAACTGCCTTTCTTATGTTTACCCATTCATCCTCCTCCGATCCAAGGCTCACAAATCTCACGAGAACCTCCTGCAAAAACAGTGAATTGGTTATTGCAACCATAAATAACGGATTCGATTTCTGTCGTTATAGAAATATAAGTAGGAGCTACTTTAGAGTCTTGCTAAACATTCATTAAGATAGGTTTAGCATATTCCACAATGCCTGGATTCGGTTATATGGTGTTAGTTCTAGAAGAAATAGGAACTGCTTACAGGTTCTCCTGAGTTAAGAAATCGGTGAGAGATAAACGAATCAACATCATACCTGTAAAATCCAGAAGAAAACACTTTATTAATCATGTCATCAACAAGTACTGATGTTTTTTACTTCATCAACCCCACGAGGAATGTGTATTTAAGGTAAATGTTTTTGGCAAAACTGGAAAACAACTCCCCTTAAGAAACAAGCTTTGAAAGTTTTATGTAAACTAAAACTAAGATGATTTGAGAAGTAGACTTTCATTGCCTCTTATTTGAACACTTGAACTCACTAACCACACATAAGAAGAGAGTTTTCTGGTTCCGTGTGTTTAAAATGGATGGGGACTAATATAGCACAAATTTCAAAAGAAATAAACATAAAGACATTCTCCAACCAGCAGCCATTGACCACCCATCAAAAGGGAAAGCAACAAAAGAGAAAAACAGATAAAACTCTCTGAAAAGAAAATATAGAGAAATAAGACATTTCTTAGTCGACACGGATGTCATATTCAATCAGTTAACTTCATTTTATGGAACCTTTTGAGATATGGACGTCACAAACAAAGACAATATGCAAACAAGAGTCATCACAAGTATATGCATCTCAAATGTTAAAGGAGCTGAAAATGTACTAACAAAGTGCTGATAAAACTCAATTACGTATCCAAAATGATATACTGAAACCGCTGTGTACCCACTAAGTATTTCTGACTGTAAAAGACCAAAACCTTCCTGCCTGCTAATTGTACTCTTACCATGCCCCATCTCTTGAAGACCTCGCCTCAAATTCTAATTCTGATTGCGTTAGAACTTTTTGGCCTGCAAAATGTTCGTCATGAATATACTGCAAAATGTTCGTCATGAATATACTGCAAAATGTTCGTCATGAATATATAAAGTACATTTCTGATGCCAGAGGAAATGCAACTCTAATGTTAAAAGAGAAAGGAGGACCAACTATTCAGAACAAAAGAATTTCAACTATCAATATTAGAAGAAAAAAAAAGGAAAAAGAAAAGGCCTATGCAATTTCGGTATCTCAACAATTACTTACTTTCCACCAACTGAAGTACCAGATACTCAACATGGTTTGTCGATCTAATTCTCTGTCAGTTGAATGTAGCTTTAACTGGATGTTAAGGTTTCAGTTGAAGTTGATAAAGGAAACTAGACAACGGTAAGAAAATAATAGAAGATAAACACTGGAAAATAATACAGAAGAAAAGGGAGGACTTGTGAAAGATAATTACAAATTACTAATATTACTAATTACTCAGCTGGAGCTGAGAAAACATAAACAAGCCAAAACTTGTTGGGAATATTAAGAGTATCTTATCTCCATAACAAATTTACAGACAAAAATGTGAAATTTCGATATAGTGAATATTCAATGAAGGAATCAAGAGGCACTAATGTGCACTTAATTTCTCCAGAGAAAATAGTGCTTGTAGATAACATTGTACTTAGCCACATAAGGCTCATATAACCACCATGTCAAATTTCTGGCGACATAGAAAACATATGTTGAAAAGACCTGCCGTGCTTGGCCACATAAGTCTCATATAACCATCATGTCAAATTTCTGGCAACATAGAAAACATATGTTGAAACAGACCTTCTGCCGTATGAGAGCTTTCATTTGCTTTATCTAAAGCACATCTTTCTGTGACGTCAGGCAGTTTTTTGTCGGCCTCAGCTGAATTATTCTTCAATGGACAGCATTGCAACTTGTTCTGAAACCAACTTTGGACCTAAAATCAAGTGAAATAATTAGTGTCATACGAACCTTCAAGCCACAAGAACAGATCCTAGAGAAAGGCTATTGAAGTATGAACCTCAGTCCATTTAACAATCGGTTTTCCTGCACGACCTTGAGAGCGCCTAAAAACATGCCGAGAAGTATGCATTAAAGAATATACATGTACAGATTGTGAGTATGCAAAAAGAAATATTACTTGGTTCAAAGTGAAAACTCACATGAACGTCTTTGCCACTTTCTTGCAGAATTCGGGGTCACAAACTTGTTTACTTGATTCGTTAATTAAGTTCTCCATTTTCTCAATCTGCTCGAATGAAGGATTTGGGAAGAGGATGAAAAGATTTTCAGTCAGAAGAAAATAACTGAACTAGAAATGCATCCAATGGTATTAGGTTCCCGTCGCTCAAAAGCAGCAAAATGTAATATGTACAAAAACTGCAAGGCAAAACTGAAGTGCTTGCAGTATGCAGCCTCAGTTTGCAATCTCAGTGAAACACGACAAACGTCTTTTGATATAAATATTCAAGACTAACATTTCTACAAAACTATACAGAAAGGACATAACTTTAATAGACCATAGCTTCTACATTCTATTAGCAACCAATATTTCTAGCTCATTTAAATACTCCACTATTTTCTTTTATCTTTTGTGATATTAAATGGAAGAAGAGGGACTACAACCTATTAACAAATTGAACTAACTTTGATATGTAGAACATAAACTAAATCAAACCCATTGGTTTGCTCAATTCCAACAGCTGAGACTTGCTACCCTTTTGCAAAAGACTACCGTCTAATTGGTTTCATCCTTCGTAACATCGTCGCCGACCTTCCTTAACTATTTAAACTTTTATATTAAGTCATTCATATAATTCAATATGGAGTCCTAAATTGCTCGGACACGGGTGCGGGTGTCCGACACGGGTGCGGATCTAGAGGTCGGATCCTTCAAGATGTTAATTCTAAGATTCGAGGATATGGATCCTAGTACGGATACGGGTGCGGGGATCCGGCTAAAAATAAAAATATAAAAATATCTCTAAATTATGAGAAATTTTATGGAATACTTACGTATAACTGGTAAAGTATGGATTCTTTTTTAATCTCAAGTTGTAGATAAGTAAAGGATTGATTTCCTGGATAAGGTATGCTGCTTTCTTCAAATTTACTCCAGTTTTGGTTATGATTTCGGGAATCAAATTGTATCTCGTCTTCAATTTCTCCGTATGTCGTGGTCTAAGTACCCAAAATTATTTAATCAAAATCGGTACGGATCCCATACCCACACCCATACTGGTGTCGTGTCGACACGGGTGCGGCACCTAAACTACCGTGTCGGAGCAACTTAGATGGAGTCAAAACAGACAAAGTTCTTGCGTTAAAGTTTCACGGCCACATATTAACAAACTATATCCCCATGTTTGGCTCAAAGAAAAGGGGAAATAAAGATTCATCCCTCATGTAAGAGACGTGTCACAAACTTAAATAAATAAAAATATCTCCTCTTTAACAGCTAAAATCTTAATACAATGTCATTCACACAATTCAACATGATTTAATCCAATGAGTGTCAAGTGCAGAAAATTCCTCTATATCTATCAATCAACTACACCTCAATTCCAAATAAGTTGGAGTCACCTATATAAATCCCCTGTATCTATTCACTAATCATTTATTATAGTATGACTACTTTTACTCTAAATCTCAACCTACCGCAACCTCGGCTATTTTTTGCACATAGGTAGAGTGATAATGCATATTTCATACTACAAATATATACTCCATTTGTCATTATATGACACTCTTTCCTTTTTAGCTTGTTCTATAAAGAATGACACATTTCTATATTTAGAAATTATTTAATATTAAACTTCACATTTTACCTTTAGTTAGTTGATTTATAGCCCCAAAAACATACTCCATCCGTTCTAGTTTATGTGAGCCTTTTCGCTTTTCGAGATTCAAAGTTTCAAACTACGTAAACTTTGACCAACATTTTGAAATGCATTTTGTCATTACATTAACGGGAAAAAAAAGCAACTTATAGTACTTTTCAGTAGGTCCCGTGCAACCGCAATGGCATGGCATCGAAAGAGTGACCGGAACGTCTACCTGACAAGCTTGTAGGTACCTGCTGGTCGGCATACTTTTTGTATAATTTTTGAATATCTAGATTTTAACTTTAAAATATTGAGTTAATTTAATCCAATTTAGCTTAAAAAATTAGTCAAATTGACGCTCGAAAAGTGAAAAGATTCGCATGAACTGGAATAGAAGTAGTATCATTCTTTTTGGAACTGATTAATAAGTAAAGCGTGTTATATAAATTAAAACAGAGGGAGTACAATTTTTCAACGACCCTAAAAGGCAAAACATGAAAAAGATAAACAAATTTCTAAATAGAGATCAAACAAGAAAAATATCAACTTAATGCATACTTCAAAATACAAACATATATCATCTTAATACAATTCTTCAACTACCCGTCAAGAACAAATTTGGAAAAGATAATCCTTTAAAAAAAATGGAACCCAGAAAAGAAATGGAAAGTACCTCAGCTTCTGAGAAGCCAGAGAAAGACCCAATTTGTCTCTTTCTGGGTCGAAGTTCCAATTCCATCTAACAGTAGATTTGAACGAAACCCACAATTTTTTTCTGAGGAAATTATAGTAAAAGAGAGAAATATGGCCGAAGGTCCAGCTCCATTTAACAGTAGATTTGAACGAAACCCACAATTTGGAACGAAACCCAAATTGTCTCTTCTCGTGGTTTTATTGGGCGCCTATTTCAAAATTAATATTACATCCCTTTCAGTTTAATTGAAACTATTTTCTTTTTGCTCTGTTTAAAAAAAAGTACCCATTTCTAAATTTGAAAATAATTTTATTTAAACTTATAATTCTACTCTTAATGAGAAACTTTAATAACCACACAAATACTCTCGGCCCTTTTTGAATTGTTTAGGACCACAAATTCCAGAAGTTTTCATTTTTTCTTAAACTCTGTGCCTAATCAAATAGGTTTACATAAATTGGAACGGATGGAGTAGTAGTCTATTTAGTGTAATTCTAAAATTCATTTATTTTTGAAAAGTGTTTTTTAAGAAATTATATTTAGTAAGAATGTGGCCAAAAAAACCAAAAGATGAGGAACGGTCATGGAAAAACGATAACTATTGTTCCATAGGTTATTTTTGAGTGGGGGCAAAATTTTAGGCGATTCGGGTCCGATCGCCCGGATGCATACACATAACATGCGCTATAGCACGCGGAATTTAAAAATCAGGCGAAATTTCAGTTTTTTGGCCCTAAAATATCAAAAACCGAGAAACGGTTATGGCGAAGTGATGACTATTGTTCTTTAGGTCATTTTTTATGGGTCAACAAAATTTTAGGCAATTCGGGTTCGGTCGCCCGAATGCATGCACGAAAATCTCGAAATCGGGCGAAATTCAAGTTTTGACCCTAAAACGCAAAACAACGAGGAACAGTCTTGGCTAAGCGATGACTACTGTTCCTTAGGTCGTTTTTATGGGATGATAATATTTTAGGTGATTCGGGTCTGGTTGCCTCGATGCATGCACGTGGCGTGGGCAATATCATACGAAAATATGGGAATCAGGTGAAATTCAAGTTTTTTTGCCCTAAAATACTAAAAAACGAGGAACAGTCGTGGTGAAACGATGACTATTGTTCCTTAAGTCTTTTTTGATGGGTCGACAATTCTTTTTAGGCGATTCAGGTCTGGTCGCCCGGATACATGCAAGTGACATGGGCTTTAGCACACGAAAATATGGAAATGGGGCAGAATTCAAGTTTTTTGGCCCTAAAACGCTTAAAGACGAGGAACGGTCATGGTGAAGTGATGACTATTGTTCCTTAGGTCATTTTTGATGAGCTAGCAGAATTTTAGGCGATTCGGGTCCGATCGCCCGGATACATGGAGGTGTTGTAGGCTATAGCACAAGAAAATTTGGAAATCACGCAGAATTCTAGTTTTTTTGCTCTAAAACGCCAAAAAATAGGAACGGTCATAGCGAAGCGATGATTATTGTTGCTTAGGTCGTTTTTGATGGACCGATAAATTTAGGCGATGCGGTCCGGTCGCTCGGATACATGCATGTAAAGTGGGTTATAGCACACGAAAATTTGGGAATCGGGCGAAATTTCAATTTTTGGACCCTAAAACGCTAAACGGCGAGGAATGGTCATGACAAAGCGATGATTATTATTCCTTATGTCATTTTTGATGGGCTGACAAAATATTTTAGGCGATTCAGGTCCGATCGCCGAGATGCATGCAGGTGGCTTGGGCTATAGCACACGAAAATGTGGGAATCAAGCAGAATTCCAGTTTTTGGCCCTAAAACGCCAAAAAATGATGAATGATCATGGTGAAGCGATAACTAATGTTCCTTAGGTCATATTTTATGAGATGGAAATATTTTAGGCGATTCGAGTCCGGTCGCCCAGATGCATGCAGATGGCGTGTACAATTCCAGTTTTTGGTTCTAAAAGGACAAAACAACGAGGAACAGTCATGGATAAGCGATGAAAATTGTTCCTTACATCATTTTTGACGTGTCGGTAAAATTTCAATCGCTTCGGGTCCTCGCTCGGATGCATGCAGGTGGCGTAGTCTATAGAACACGAAAATCCAGAATTTGGGCGGAATTCGAATTATTTAACCCTAAAATGCCAAAAAATAAAGTAGAGACTCAAGGTAAATCTGCTGCTGCGTTCGCAGGCTTCGGAGTCACCTTCCAGTTTTCGTTTGCACTATTTATCCTTATTTCTGGACAATTGTATTTAGAAGTTTTCTAGCAAACACTTTGTAGAGCTTGTGGCTTGTACTACCGATTTTGGGAATTTTAAGAGATTCTATTTAAATAATGTTGTTGTTTTAA
>AWOL01S0033932.1:10253-21015 GCA_000715115.1 Nicotiana otophora
GATAATATTAGTATCACAACAACACTCATAAGATAAATAGCAATACCATGAAATTCAGAAGAAAGATGCAAAGCAAAGGGAGGGGGGAGATAAAGGGAAGGGAGACAATATTAGTACCGCCACAACAATCATAGGAAAAATAAGAACACCGTGAAATCCAGAGGAAGGATGCAAAGCAAAAGCGATAACTAGTAAATAGGACATACACTAAAAGCGAAATAGTAAGTTACAATATTGGCACTAGCTATCTTAGACAAAACCCCTAAATGGAGTGGAGAAAGAGATAGATACGTGATTTATAAGGGAAAAGGATAAGTTGTCCATGAAACATTACGTTCATGGTATTAGTGGCAGTAATTGGTGAGGAACAAACGTTATATAGACGAACCAATCGAGCTACTTAACTTACTCCAAGCAAAAATAAAGCACTGGTTAAAAAAACATTGATTACATAATTATATTAGATTAAGAGGAAAGAAAAAAACAGTCTTATACATTGATTGCTTAATTATTATATCTAAAGAAAAGATAGAAACAGTCATATATTTTCAAGGTGGCAGACAAGATAGAGACGTGGGTCATTTAGAAAACAAGTAGCAATCTATTAGCGAGATTTTTCATGTTCTTAAAGGGAAGCAGTAAATTGGAAGGTATTTCTTTTCTTTTCTTTTCCTCAAAGATGAATCAGTCTACATACATATATACCTTACCCCAAGAGAAGGGGAAAAAACAGAAAGGAGAAGGGCACTGCAAAATGTTGATATTATCGAGTACTTTCTTTGTCCCAATTTATGTAACAGGGTATAGAGTACGAGGGTCAAAACACTTGATTTTTTACATGAATTTAGTATAGATTTTTCATTTATTTTTAAAAGTAATATATTTATAAATTACAGGAACAGTACTACATAGCTAGTGATTCAAAACATTTAAAAAAAATTAAGAAAACTATAATCAAAGAAAAAGAATAGTATAGCTCCACAAAAATAATACCTTCCATAAAATGCAATGGAGGGAGTAATAAGATTTAAGTGACATAGGGAGCAAATTAACTCTTGATGAAGATGGCTAAGGTGGAAATGTCGTGAGCAGACAAAGAAAATCTGACGGACAGCGAGATGTAAAAAGCAATTCTTTTGTCATTACATTTAAATTTCTTGGCCAAGTCCCCAAGGCAGTGCCAAGTTCCAAGGAATGGGTCGAGGGGATCTGTAAACAATTGACATACTTCGAGCGTGAGTGGCACATACTTTCAAAAGGCAAATGGGATGCTCGTTCCTATGGTGAGTATCCTTCTTCTCCTTTTCGTTCCATTGTCATTTGGCTAAGTCCTTTTCTTCCTTCCACATGTTTGCCCAAGACCACCGAGCTTCGAGCAGTGGACGAGGACGAGGTTTCGTCCCCATCTGCAAAACCCTCTGCCTCGATACAACCTACCGTCGAGGCTAATGCGAAGAAGGAGGAGAACACAAGGAAGAAGAAAATATCCCCTGACCCCTCGGACGCTCCCACCGAGGCCATGAAAAAGAGGATTGTGGTCAGGGTAGAAAGAGTACCGGGAAGAGTACTCGGGCTAGGGTACCTGACCTTGATTCTCTTTATCGGCTCAGGGACTATCCTAAAGATGACGATATGGAGTTTGTCGCCCATGAGTCGGTCGTCGCTACAGAAGAGTGGGCAGCACCGGAGGGAGGAGACCGTAAGGCCGAACTCTCTTCAGTTCAGGAGCCCGAGGAAAAGCCTGTGGCTACTGCCTCTCGAGAAGTTACCCCAGTTCCGAGAGAAGCTGCCAACGTCATTGATGTCTAGGAGTAGCTATCCCACATGAAGCCTCTTTTCAGTGAGGCTCAGGCCATTACAGAAATGCCGATCGAGGCATCACAGGTAGCGGATGAAGCCCTTAATCCATATTTTAAGACATGTGCGTTGATAAGTAGGGATTTTAGCCTATTAATTGCTCTTTTTTACTTGTATTTTGGGCCAAAAATGCGTGAGGGTATTTTCGGAAAACTAACTTAATATGCTTGCTTGCAGGGATTGTTCAAAATGAGCCAAATGAGCCATAAAGGAGTCAAAACTTAAACAAAAACCAAAACTGGGCCAAGAGGTGTGGAACGCGGACCGCGACAAAAAAGTGCTGACGCGACCATTATTTCGAGGTCCGCGATATGAAGAATCAGAGAGATGGGTTTTTGGGCACAAACATGAACGCGGACCGCGACAAGAATATGCGGCTGCGAAAGTACCAGCACGACCGCGATGGGAATTCCGCGGACCGCGGTTACTAAGGTTCAGAGAGCGCATAATTCAAGCGAAAATGAGAATGGCGAAAGTCTCTCACGCGGACACGGTGGAAATTACGCGGTCCGCGAAACAAGGTTCAACCCAGGCCAGATGTGAAGAAATGCGGACCACGATCAGAATTACGCGAGCGCGAAAGAAAGTGTGCGGCCGCGGTCAGAATTACGTGGCCGCGAAACTTTCGCAGGGGTATTTTTGTCTAGAAATTTTAGTTTAGTATAAATAGATCATTTTGTTAATTTTAGGTTATGTTATGTTTTTGCTGAGTATGTGAGACGGCTAGGTTTTCCTTTTTGGGCAATTTTGTACAAGATTTACCTTATAACATTAGATTTTCATCTTTTAATTTAGTATTATGTATTATATCTTCTCTTTATCTTTGAATTCTGCTATTATTATGAGTAGTTAGACCCATATCTAGGGTTGTGACTCAACTCTAGTGTGGGTATTTAATGGGTCTTGAATTTTAGGGCTTGAATGTTTATGGGTTAGTGATATTTAGCCTAGTTTTTGCTAGAATTATAGAATTAGTGGTTGCAAACACTGATTCATGCCTTTATGATTTAGTCTCTTCTTGAGAAAGAGGGATTAAGTATGGGAAAACTAGGCTAACAAGGAATTGGGGTGAAATCAAAAAATTGATAGACCCAACTAAAGGGTTAAACCTAGAGATAGTAATACTCGACTTGAGCTAATATCACATGACTTGCATGAATACCCAGTTGGACTTGAGAAAGCCAAATTGGGCAAAATCACTCAAACTATCGAGAGATATAGAGTGAGTACTTGGGTGTGATAGCTATATTACGATCTCAAATTAATCAAGCTTGCCCTAGATTCTTACTACCTGTTAGATGTCCACCTAGGCGGAAGTAGCTACCCTAGTCCTTTTAAACACTTGAAAACTAACATAAAAAATATTGTACTTAGCTTTAATCTTAGCATACAATAGAAATAGAAATAGAAGTAGAATCAACACCTTCATGTTTGGAAGTGCAATTAGGAACAAAACACGTATCTAGACTTAGATATAAACCTAATTCCAAATCAATTAACTCCCTGTGGATTCGATCCCGACCTTGTTGGGTAGAACTATATCGACCATCCTCGCTACTCAATAGTAGTGCAGGCTTGGACCCGATTAGGCGTTGGTGCACTAGAAGACTACTCTGGTTTTGGCCACCTGAAGATTTTGAAAAAAGATGTGTTGCCAGGGTCAAATGGGCCGGATTTGAGCCCAAAGCTTGTGAAGCAATTCCCCATCCCGAGTGTGGATCCCGACCGCAAGAAGACGGTCATGTTTATGGTACCAGTGAATACCAAGATACTATCTGAGCTGGTCGGTATGGCCAGCTACTTTCGTTCCTTAATAACCGAAGAAGACCAAGTGCAGATGAACGATGTGGACGTGCCGAGCCTCTTCAACGAGGCGCAGCAGGCGCTAAACAAGGTATATCTTTTTTTCCTGCTATCTTTAAATAACTCATTTGCCTTAGCGGATTTTAACGATTTTTCCTATTTTTTATGTACTAGGCTCGGTGATTCACTATGAGAGCTTCCACCGGTCTCAGATGGAGATGAATCGCCTTGAGTTTGAGCTCAAGGAGTAGGTCTGGCAAACGGACATGTTCAAAGCTCTTTGTGAGAAAAATGATGAGGTCCTCAGGGACCACTCCGTCCTACAAGCCAAGCTGGAAAGAGCTCAAAAGGAGGCCTCCAGTGTGAAACGGGAACATGCCCTTCTAGTTGAAAAGGTAAGAGTATTTGAGATTAATAACGAGAGGTTAAGCACAAATGCTAGTGCCGCAACCTCGCAGGTCCAAGAGAAGATAGACCTAATCGACCAACTTAGGGCCGAGATGAACGAGATCAAAGCCTCAGCCGCAGAGTTGAGGAGCAAAATGGATCTCCTGGCCTCGGAACGGGATGCCACCAAAGAGGATTAGGCATCGACCAAAGATCAACTTCGGGTGATGAGGGAAAAAGCTTACAAATGCTCTCGAATGAACGAGGAGCTTCGAGCACAATTTGACTCGGCCGTTATAAAACGGGATGTTCTCGACCAAGAATATACCGCTTTGAAATCCAGACTGGAGGCATCTTCGAATGAGACCTCAGAAGTTCAGGACATGTTATCCAGTATAAGAATGATGTGGATGTAGTCGAGGCCCACATAATAACAAAGTCCGAGGATATGAAGTGGTTGTCTTGGAGAGAGACCCTTAAAGAGGTCCATGCCCGGGGAATTGGCTTATTGGCCGAGATCGAAGAGGCGAAGATGCTTGAAGCCGAGGACAAAGTGATGTACCAGCCAGATGGTTCGGGTAGTGAGTCGGGCTCCGATGAAGACTAGGCGGGAACTGCCTTAGTTTATTTTTTATTTTCCGTATTTTGAATTTTGGGGCCATTTCACAGTGCCTCTTTAAATATCTTTTGGTACATGTGTATATAAAAGGGATTTTTCTTTAGCTATGCATTGTGTCATTTACTTTTCTATATTTGCTTGTATCTAAGACTTATAATATGCCATTGATGCCTTAGCGTAGAATTTGACGTCGTTTAAATTGTTTGTCCCCTTAAAGCTGGGATGAGGTCTAGATTAAGTAATGACTCCGATATAAAACGCAGTCTTTCTTAAAATTTGAACATTTTAATCGTACACAATCATTCTTTTCCGAAGATGGCTCCTTTCATGTCCATAATTCAAGACCGAGCAACTTGACCTGGTCTGAAGTAGTCTTTTTGTGTTATTAAAAATATGTAAGGACCTTACTTTTCAAGTACGGACTCAGATGTCTCTGGGCTATTTAAGTTAGTTGTGGCCTTTTGCGTTTGGGACCTGCCTAGTAGACCCGGTGCCTTCGGGATTTAGTAACCTGAATTTTTCGGTCTTATCACCAGGTAGCAGTCCCCGATTCGGGGAGGCCCATAGGCTTTAGCGTTTTGAATCCAACATTTGTTCCAAGTAACTTTTGACGATAATATTGCTTATGCAAATGTGAATCGATGAAACATAAAAGACAAATTTCTTTCATTATTTTGAATGTTGTGTAGATAGTTGATGGTACAATGGCGAGAATAAGTTATGTGGGTACGGTTCGTTCGACCGTTTTACCCTTACACTTAGTCCTAATATTCAAGCCTTGGCTTTAAATATCGAATTTAAATGCCTTGTATATTCTCAAACTCAGCACCTTGACTTAGGGTGTGATGGCCCCCTAGTATTAGAGATTGAACTTTTAAGGGCTCGAATACTATTGATCTGATACGGATGGTTCGCAGTCACCGACCTCCAGCTGGTCTTCAAAACTAGGGTAGCACATTTTACTATTGCCTCGTTAAAAACCTTATCGTAAAACCCACTTCGGGAAAAAAATGGCCCAAGAGAAAAAGAGTACAACATGTGCTTTCAGACCTAATCCTTAGATTTGACTTTGACTAAGTACCTGCATAGGTTAGTTCAAAGCGTAATAAAGAAAAAGAAGACTGCATTCATACCTTAGCTGTAGTATCACTTTAAATTTGCCTCATTCCAATTACTGGGTAGTTGTTTCCCATTTCCGGATTCGAGTTGATACGATCCTTTCCCGGTTATATCAGTGACTCTGTACGGTCCTTCACAGTTCGGGCCCAATTTCCCATCATTCGGGTTCCTGGTATGTAGTGTAACTCTCCTCAGTACCAAGTCTCTGACTTGGAAGTGTTGAAGGTTTGCCCTTCGGTTGTAATATCTCCCCATGTGTTGTTTTTGGGCCGCTAACCGGACTACGGCGGCTTCTCACTTTTTTCCCGCTAAGTCTAAGCTCGTGGCCATGGCCTCGTCATTTGAAGTCTCTGTAGCATATTGGAACCTTAGGCTCGTTTCTCTTACCTATACCGCAATTAGAGCTTTTGTGCCCTAGACTAGAGAGAACAATATTTCATCGATGCTAGACTTCGAAGTCGTTCGATATTCCCATAAGACCTTGGGGAAAATTTTCTTTCTATTTCCCCTTTGAGTCGGTTAATCTCTTCTTTAGGTTCTGGAATATAGTTTTGTTTGTCGATTTCGCTTTACATTTCCCACTTGGGTGGTAAAGCGTTGATAAAATCTTTTTGATTTTGTGATCCTCAAAAAACTTATTAATATTGTCGCCTATGAGCTGCCTCCCGTTGCCACACGTGATCTTGGCCGGTATCCTCAACTGGCATGTTATTTGATCCCAGATGAAGTCAATGACCTCCATTTCCCTAACTTTATCGAACGCCTATGCTTCGACTCACCTGGAGAAATAATCGGTCATAAGTAAGATGTACTGTGCTTTGCCGGGTGCCCCTTGCATGGACTAACGATGTCTATTCCCTATTTCATGAAAGACTAGGGGGAAAGGACCGGGTGAAGCATCTCCCCTAGTTGGTAGATCATTGGGGCATGCCTCTGACATTCGTTACACTTTTGAACAAAGTCTTTCGCATATTTTTCCATCTCGATCCAGTAATAACCTGCTCTAATATATTTCCGAACCAAGGACTCTATTCCCGGTTAGTTATCACAAGTACCCTCATGAACTTCCATCATCATGTAGTCAGTTTCCCCCGGACCCAAGCACCTTGCTAACGATCTTTGATATAGTTTTCCACTAACCAAGCTAAACCTGGCAGCCTTAGTACATAGGGCCCTCGATTCTTTAGGATCCGATGGCAGTTTCCCTTTATGAAGTTAGTCTATAAATTTGTTTCTCCAATCCCAAGTTAAGCTTGTTTAGTTAACCTCGGCATGGACTTCCTCTATCACAGAGTTCAACAATTGCATCATTGCTCCGGAATTGAATTCATCGAAATCGACTGACGACCCAAGTTTAGCTAACACATCAACCTCGTTATTTGATATCGGGGTACGTGATGTAGTGTCCATTCCTTCAATTGGTGTAACATCACTTGTAACTTATCCAAGTATCTCTGTATCCGATTCTTATTTACTTCAAATCTCTCGTTAACTTGGTTAACGACAAAGAGGGAGTCGCACTTGGCTTTGATCACCTCATTCCCCAGGCGCTAAGCCAGTTCCAGACCTGCAATCGTAGCCTCATATTCAGCTTCGTTGTTAGTAAATTTCACAATTCTAATAGATTTCCTTATTGAATTACCCGTAGGCGATTTTAATACGATTCCCAGCCCAGACCTTTTCGCGTTAGAAGCATCATTCGTGAAAAGGGTCCAAACCCCCCAAGCTAGTCCTCGAGGCGAGCAGTAATTATTTCTCGACCTCAGGGATCAATGCCGGCATAAAGTCGGCCACAAAGTTTGCCAAAATATGAGATTTTATACCAGTTCAGGTTTGTACTCAATATCGTACCCGCCAACCTTTATGACCCATTTGGGCAGTTGGCCCAAGAGCTCGGGTTTATGCATAACATTTCTTAGCGGGTACGAGGTCATGACACATATGGCGTTACACTAAAAATACAATTTTAATTTCCTAGACGTGCTCAGTAAGGTGAGTGCTAATTTTTTCTAAGTGTAGATACCTTGTTTTGGCATCGCCTACGGTTCTACTAACATAATAAATAGGAAACTACATACCTTCTTCTTCCCTTACCAGAACACCACTTACCTGTACCTCGGACACTCCCAAGCAGAGGTATAGTTGCTCGCTCGCCTTCGGGATGTGCAACAAAGGAGGGCTTGACAAGTATCGTTTGAGTTCTTCTAAAGCCTACTGACATTCCGAGGTCCAAGAGAGGTTGTTCTTCTTTCTCAGTAATGAGAAAAATCGATGGCTTTTGTCTGATGACCTCGAAATAAACTGGTCCAATGCGGCTATCCGCCTGGTCAATCTTTGTACCGCCTTGACAGTGTCAACTACTGTGATATCTTCTATGTCTTTTATCTTGTCTGAGTTGATCTCTATTCCCTGGTTGTATACTTTAAAACTGAGGAACTTGCCCAAACCGACATCGAAGGCAATCTTTTCCGGATTCAGCTTCATGTTGTATTTCCTTAGTATGTCGAAGGTTTCCTACAAATTCTTCAAATGGTCCTCTGCTCGTAGGGACATAACTAACATATCATCAATATAAATCTCCATTGATTTGCCTATTTGTTCTTCGAACATCCGGTTAACTAGGCGTTGATACGTGAAACATACAGTTTTTAACCCAAACGGCATTACGTTTTAACAATAGGTGCCAAACATAGTTATAAAAGAAGCCTTTTATTGGTCACTCGGGTCCATCTGTATTTGGTTGTACCCTGAATAGGCATCAAGAAAACTCTACGTCTTGTGCCCGGCTGTCGCATCCATCATTTGGGCGATGTTAGGCAAAGAAAATGAATCCTTCGGACATGACTTGTTTAGGTCTTTATAATATACACACATTCTAAGTTTGTTTCCTTTTTTAGGCACGACCACTATGTTAGCTAGCCAATCCGGTATTTAACTTCCCGAATATAACCTATTTTCAAAAGTTTAGATACCTCGTCTTGGATGAATGCGTGTTTGATCTCGGACTGCAGCCTCCTCTTCTGTTTTACCGGGTGGAATTTTGGATCCAAGCTTAATTTGTGAGTTGTCACCTCCGGTGGGATCCCTGTCATGTCTAAGTGGGACCAGATAAAACAATTGGTATTAAATTTAAGGAAATCAATAATATATTTTCTGAGATCGGGAGATAACCCTGTGCCGACGTATTCCTTTCTGTTCGGTAGGTACTCGATCAGTATGACCTGCTCCAATTCCTTGATTGTCGATTTGGTGGCATCAGTTCCTCGAGTGCTATAAAGGATCTCAGGACACTGAAATCATGATCCTCCTCGTTTGCTATGTGTTCCCCTGTTTTGCGGCACCAGTCAGGGTCGGGGCCAATGATTGCTTTTTGGTTTCTATCTCTACGTCCAGTCCCTTACCTTTTGATATCGTGACTGCGGGCACCGAGATCACTTCCTCGAGAGAGAACATCTCCTTTGCAGTCGGTTGTTTCCCGTAGACCGTTTTGATTCCGCTTGGGGTGGGAAACTTCAACGCCTGATGTAGGGTCGAAGGCACCACTCTCATGTTGTGCACCCATGGCCTCTTGAACAAGGTATTATATCTCATATACCCTCGATCACATAAAATTTCATTTCCTGGGTGGTCCGAACAGTGTTTACCGATAGGGTTATTTCACCCTTCGTTGTCTCACACGCTATGTTGAACCCATTCAATACTCGTACTGCAGGTACGATTCGGTCCAATAATCCCAATTGTTCTATGACCCTTCATCGGATGATGTTGGCCGAGCTACTTAGATCAATTAACACATGTTTCACTCGAGATTTATTAATAAGTACGGATATTACCAGAGCATCATTGTAAGGTTGAATGATGCCCTCGATATCCTCATCACTGAACGAGATGGAATCCTCTAGGACGTAGTCACGACTGCGATTTCCCTTGTGATAGAAACATTGGTGCGCTTTATCATTAGCGCTTGTGGGACATATACTCCCCCAATGATTATCTTGATCACATGATGAGGCTCTTACTGCTCAATTTGTTTGTTGGCGTCCCTTTTTTTGAAATGATTTTTGGCCCGCTCACTTAGGAATTCCCGAAGATGGCCATTGTTGAATGGACGAGCCAATTCTTCCCTTAGCTGTCGACAATCTTCGGTCCTGTGACCGTGAGTACCATGGTATCTACATACCAAGTTATGGTCTCTCTGTGCGGGATCAGACTGAAGTTCCCTAGGCTATTTGGTCTCCGTGTTGCGTCCAATGGCCGACACTATACTCACAACATCGATGTTGAAGTTATATTTCAATAGTCTCGGGGCTTCATTGCCCCCAAATGATGTGTCGAGACCGTGATTACTCATTAGACCCCGGTTGCTAGGTCCTTGGTCTCTTCTCCTGTCATTCCTGGCTGAGTGGCGAGTAGGTCCATTTTCCCTCCTCTCCGAGATATATGGCTGATACCGATCTCGGACCGGCCTTGTCTCTTGGTCCATAATCCTTTTAGATTCGTTGTTCGATCTATTGGGGTAAAAAGACCTCGAGGCTCGTCTTCAACTCTTATCTTTGATTGATACCTGTTATGAATATCGGCCCAAGTAACCGTCGGGTATTCTACCAAGTTTTACTTCAATTACTGAGAAGCAATGGAACTTAGGGGGTTGATCCCTTGAGTGAACGCCTAAACAGCCCAATCATCTGTGATCGAGGGCAGGTCCATTCATTCCATCTGGAACCTCGACACGAACTCCCTAAGCATCTCGTTGTCTCTTTGCTTGACTTTGAAGAGGTTTGATTTTCTCGTCTCGCCCCTTGATAGCGCCGTCATAGGCTTTAACGAAGGCATTCACAAGCATAGGAGGTATAAGTCATTGCCTTTTATTGCGCACGTATAGGAGGTTACATGCTCGTTTGGATATGTGGTCCCATTATATTTGGTAATATCGAGCATTCAGAATCTCTTCAAAATTGGCTTCGGTGCCACACTTTG
>AWOL01S0033932.1:22616-38437 GCA_000715115.1 Nicotiana otophora
GGGGGGGGGGGGGGAAGGGTTTCTGAATGAAGTTTTTGGAATCCGGGTCATTCAATATTGGAGGCTCTCCCGGGATCTGATTGACCCTCGAATTGTAAGTTTCCACCTTCTTGTCATTCGCCTCTATGTTCTTTTCACCAGACTCCACCCACTTTGTTAGCACTTCGAGCATTTTCATCACCTCGAAAGGTTCTCCGGGTCCTAACTCATGCGGTTTTGCAATAATTTGTTCATGTCTCCAAGCGCCTTCTCTAACCCGAAGGGGAATGTGATTGAGTTAGCTTACAATTGACTTTTGAACGGGCTTAGTTGTAGCTCAATAAACAAGCAACTGGAGAACATTTAAACAACAGCTAGAGAACAAAAATTAACTTTTTTTGCACAGATATACGTGCCAATAGTGATCCTCAAAATAAAAAAATTCCCCCTTTATATAGTAGGGGAGTTTCAATCCTAGTACAAGTCTAAATAAGGAAAAAAATCTTTCTTACAGTAAACATTGATACGCAGTTGATATCGGGTGAGATTTGCGCCGTAATATCTGGTTGAGGGCAGATATTCTTTTTTCGTTTTCATATTGTCAGCACCGATTTAGCTTACGATGTGTTTGGAAGCCCTCGGCCAAACTATAATCTGGTTTGATCTAGTAGTCTAAATAATCTTGTACCATGATGTATCTGAAATAGTAGTAACTTTTCATACCGGAGGAGTATTCACGGGGGGTAAAGCAGAACATGTGCGAGCCTCTGGGTTCGAGTGGCATTTTACCCCTAACCATAGCTCATTCGCTGATTCTTCAACATTAGTCGGTTCGGACCTCTCCGAGAATGAACTAATGCCTTGTTCAGGTATCTCGATTGAAATCCCCGTAAATGGTATTTTTGGTCGAAATAGTATTCTTGCTTATTTCAATGATCCTCGATATAGAAGAAAGAATTCGGGCATTATTTAATATGGGACAGTAGAAACGCAGGATGGAATATAATGAAATAGAGCAACTGTCGAAGCAATTTATAAAGCACATGCTGAAACAGATGAAATTAATCGAACTACCAAAAGAAAATAGAATGGACTAGAAATATGGGTATTTCAATCGAGATACCTGAACATGGCCTAACTATGGATATGATGCTAGAAATAGACAGATTTATATCACCCTTCAATTCGAATTAGCAAAAGCTGAGCCAATGTTTGAATAGCGGGCGCTACGGCGCTGAAGTAACCATGCCATACTTTTGAGCCGGTTGTGGGCGAGGAGGGATGCGAACACCCGACACCGTGGTTCGTAGCCACATGCTCTAATCCTCTAAGCTACAGGCCCCACCCCGTCTCCACTCCGAAATGAAGGGACTAAATAGGAACAAGAGGTATCCACTAAAGAAGATCTTTATCCTTCTTCTTCACTTTTTTCGGAAGAAAGGTGGGATCCGGACAAAATCGATGGATTTGCCAAAAATCTTTGGAATTAATTTTTATTTCTTTCAGGGGTGGTTTTTTTTTTAAAAACTCTATTTATTCTGGTTTAGAAAGAATATCTTTTGTCTCATGGTAGCCTGCTCTACAACAGGGTTATGAAAATCCACGAGAAGTGATTGGGTCTCAGTATCATATTTGGTTATTTACTAAAATCCCCTTTTGGAGGGGAAGGATGGATTGTTAGTGTGGACAGCGAGTAAGCAAACACCGAATCCATGGGTATTTCCGTTTCTCTATGGTACTAGTTGTTACTTCATTAAGTGATTCAATTGATGAGATTTAGTATGAGATCGATGATCTCGATGAGATTGATATTCCAATCTTTCTTCTTAGAACCCCATAAGCGGGGTGCTTTCATCCTCTGTACCCCTTGCTTATCTCGTCTAACCGTCTTTTTCCTTAGTCTCGGCTCTTCACTCTGCTCGAGCCCAATGCTCGGCCGTGTCCGGTCCTGGGTGTACCATTCGTCCTCCCCGGCTCTAATACATGGAATCCTTCGGCTTTACTCGAAGCCATATCAGATCGTGATTTTATCTCGTTTCTTTACTGGGAAATGGAGGATAAGTTTACCCCTGATTTTACCTGAACACAAAAAGCATAATTAGAGGAGTTGTTTCATGTTTGTTTTATCAATAACACGTTAGTTCCCTAATGCTTCCAAGCTCAAGTTTGATTTTTATTTTTTATTTTTTTTACTCCAAAAGAAATAGATGATAGTTAATATAGATACATGAAAGATGATCAAATGATGGAGCTAAGATTTTCGTTTGCAATAAATTCAAAGACTTTTACGACATATATTAGAAATTTCCTCCGTATAATTCTTTCACCTGCGTGAAACAATTTGACTTGCGTAAGGCTCATTAAACAATAAATTGGGATGGACATCGGTTAAATAATGAATTGGAATGAGTATAGCTCTGATACCATGATAAAGAAATGGACCTTGAGCCAAACTAAACTTCAAAAGCTAGCTCATAAGGTAAGACTGCCCAAGAACATATATGGAAGTACATTGCTCCAAGCCACACCGATATGGAACACCAACATGCTTCCTACATATTTTTTCATATTTCGAAAGTTTGAACTTGAGACGTCTAGTTAAGGGTGGAAAAATCACATCCATCCTATCATAACTCTTGGGGGTCTTTCACGAATATTTAAATGGTTTCAAAGAAACATATAATCATATGTTTGATTCAATCACATCTCAGTTTTTGATTAGCCCGCAAATTGAGTCTATGAAAGATTTGAATTGCCTAAAGCACAATATCCGAAGCACTCAAATGGCACAGGCACAAAACTTAAATTCTCGTTATCAAATTAATTATATGGAGCTCTATATGAATCAATGTAACCTGAGAATGATGATGAAATTTTCGAACCTGAATGAATACGACAAGAGTACTAATGCATCTTGCTAGTAATGTACATCACTTTGTATAATATTCTTTTGGAAATTTGTTCTTGAAATAGTCTTGTGTCAAGTAAAAGACATTGGACTAATATAATCAATCTGATACCTGCACGATATAATAGATTGTACACCACAAGAAATGGGGTTTTTAGTGGCGACACCATCAGTCGCCCCATATATAGGATTTAGCAAAAGGAATCTAACAAAAATGTCCCAAATAAGTCCCAACTTATCAATCTCTGACCATTAATCATAAATTTACCAAAACTAGTTAAGCACATATAAATTTCAGAAAAAATATTAAATTATTTAGAAAACATTCTTCTCATCTATCACTTCGTAGAACTTAAATTTGTTTTCTAATTCGATTTTCTACTTCAACCTTATAATTGTTAAAATTATTAAAGGCTTCATCTTTTGTGTCTCAACAAATATACATAGGTATATCCAGAACAATCATCAATAAAAGTTATGAAATATTTGTTGCCTCCTCTAGTTAGCATGTCATTTAACTCACATATATTAGAATGTATTAAATCTAACAAGTTTATGTTTCTTTCAACACTTTAAAAGGTTTTTTTTGGTCAATTTAGATTTAACTCATAATTCATATTTTTTAAAGTCATTTAAGTCGCACATAATCAATCCACTTTAACCATTCTTTTCATAGTACTTAGGCCAATATATGCTAATTTATAATGCCATAAAGAAATTAAATCCTACACATATAAACAAGAGTATTTTCTTATTAGTAATATAAAACCATCGGCACAGATAACTTGATCATTCCATCAGTAGAATAGCCTTTAACAACAAAGACGCCATTTCACAAAATGAACTTTTCAATTCAAATGCAGATTTAATATCTGATTTGTCCAAAAGTACCTAACTAACAAGATTCTAAATCATATCGGGAACATGTATGCAAAATGTTGGTAAGAGTAACCATCTTGCCCGATGTAAATGCAAGTTCGATATTTCTCTTGCCAAAAACTTTGGACCTTCCTTCATTTCCCATTTGAATCTCTTGTTCATCAGTCACTTCTTTGTAAGTCTTGAAGAGGGGCTTGTCATAGCAAACATGAACTGTGGCACATGTATCATACCACCAACCTGAAACTTTGCCTTGTATGGAATATATCTTGTTCATAGTAACAATGATCTCTTCATTTTCTTTTGTTGAATTCACTTCTTATTTCTGAGTTTTCTTAAATCTACAATCTCCAGCATAATGGTCAGGTTTTCCACACACAAAGAATCCTCCTTGTTTGAACTTCTTGAATTTCTTTTGATCTTTTTTAAGACCAAGAGATGTTCCTTTGCTTTGCGTCCTTTTTTGGATTTGTTTGAGGGCTTATTCAAAGCATTGGCTTTATTATTGCCATTATAAGAATTTTCATTCTTATCTCTCTCCCTCGATTCCTCTTCGATTCGAAGGTGCTTTTCCAAAGAAACGTCTTTTGAACTATGGAGAATTCTCTTCCAATAGGATTTCCGGGATGGTGGCCATTTTGTTATAATCACACCAACTTGAAAAGATTCAGGAAGTCCAATATCCGTAACTCTTAATTGACTTACTATGACCTGTAGTTCATGCACTTGTGCCAATATAGGCATATCATTATTAAACTTGAACTCAAAATACTTAGAGACAAGAAACTTTTTGGTACCTTCCTCCTCGGCTTTGTATTTGAATTCCAAGGCAATCCAAACCTTCTTTGCGGAAGGTTCGACGGTACAGAGATGATCATAAAGGCAATCCAAAAGTGCATTCAGAATGTGGCCTCTACACATAATGTCATCTTCCTTCCTCTTTTTTCTATGTGCCTTGAGTTCTTTAGAATCATTGTCCTCTAGTGGAGGAATTGGAGAAATAGTTGGATTAAGCACATAAAAAATCTCCAACGCAGTCTGCATAAACTCCATCTTGTAAAATTTGCACCATGGAAACGATCAAGGCGAATAAAATCTTGATTTGAGTTTGATCGTGTCAGAATTCATTATGAGTAACACAAGAGATCTACTTCCCTCTTACTTGCACACCCGTAAATCCCAAACAGAACTTGTGAAAACTAAATTTGATTAAATGAGGAGTATACAACAGAAGAATACCAAATGTTGCAGATTGAAAGTAAACATCCAGTAAATTAAAACAAAAAGTAATCCAACATTTCCAGAATATAATAACTGCTGAAACCAAAATTTAAACCGATCCAAAGAACTATTCTTCTATACTGCGGAGAAGAAGACAAAGAACACCACCCAAATCTCAATAATTCAAAATTGTTGGCTACCGAATCAAACCAATGTGGGACTCATATTGAAGAAAACAAAAAAAAACAGGATGAAAGGTGCCTAACTTTGTTGAAATATTATAGGACTAAATCAACAATAAATCATCTTCTTTGTAGTAGTTGGATGACATCTCTTACTATAAATAGAGACATTCATTCTTCATTTCAATCACACCAAAATAAGAGAGAAGCAATAGAAGTTAGAGAGAGTAATCCACAGATTGTAGTCTGTGAGATAAATAGTGAGTGTGAGTAATATTGTAGTGAGGTGTTTTAAATAAAGAGTGTTATTTCTTCCAAGATTGCAGTAGTCTCTTGACACTACTAAGTTATAATATTATAGTGGTTATATTGCTCCGCCCGGGTATTATATTTTACCCATTAAAAGAATTGGTATCGTTGTTACTCTCTTGTGTTATTATTATTTATCGTGGATATTATTCCTGGGCGGGATTATTATTTTTACCAACAATGTGGTATCAGAGCCATGAAAAATAATGGTACGCTGTCTTTTCAGTACCCCCGTCTCACAATTATAAGAAATGGTGTTTACATATGAAAGCCATTCTTGGCTCTCAGGATGTGTGGGAAATCGTAGATAGAGGATATGTAAAACCCGATAATGAGAAAGCTCTGCCTCAAAAAACAATATGTCTTTGCAAAGACAAGGAAGAAGGATCAACAAGCCCTTACGCTCATCCACCAATGTTTGGATGATGTCATGTTTGAGAAGGTGACAGATGCTATTACCTCAAAGGAAGCTTGGAGGATTTTATAAATTTCTCTTCAAGGAGTAAACAAGGTGAGGAAGGTAAAACTTCAAACTCTAAGGGCTGATTCTGAAGTTATAAAAATGAAAGAATCCGAATGCAATTCGGATTATTGTTTAAAAGTGAAGGCTGTTGTAAATCAACTAAGAAGATACAGGGAGGACATAGAAGATGTCTGTATGGTAGAAAAGATCCTTCGCATTTTAATACCTAAATTTGATTTTGTGGTGTGTGCTATTGAGGAGTCTAAAGATTTAGACTCTATGATGGTAGAGCAATTAGAGGGATCTTTACAGGCCCACGAAGAAAAGATCAAAAGGAGACAAGAAGTGTCATTGGAGTAACTTCTTAAAATTCAGGCATCCTTCAAGGATTATGGAGGTGAAAAGAGCTATCGAGGGAATGGACGGGGACGAGGCCGTGGTGGTCATGGAAGAGGAAGAAGTAACGATAACAACTTTAACAATGAAGTTAAAATCTACCAGACATTCAGAGGTCATGGCCGTGGACATAGAGGAGGAAGAGGACGTGGCTACTACCAAGAAAATAATGGACAAAGGTATGACAAAATAAAAATTGAGTGTTATAATTGTCATAAATTTGGTCATTACTATTGGGAATGCCGTAGCAATGTTGAAGAAAAATCTAACTTTGTTGACGACAAGAAAGAAGAAGTTGAGCCAACGTTGTTGATGGCACTCAAGGAAGAAGACAAGGATGATTGTAGCTCGTGGTATTTTGATAATGGAACAAGCAATCATATGTGTGGATGCAAATAGAAGTTTGTGGAGATCAATAAAATGGTGAGAGGTAATGTGTTATTTGGAGATACCTCAAAGATTCAAATTGAAGGGATAGGTACGATTCTGATCTCCTGTAAAGATGGTAGTCACAAGTTAATTCAAGATGTTTATTATGTCCCAAAATTAAAAAGTAATATTTTGAGTTTGGGCAAACTTCTTGAAAAGGAATATGACATCCACATGAAAAATATGCATCTCTGGCTTAGAGATTCAAGTAGAATTCTAATTTCTAAAGTGCATATGGCTAAGAATAGATTATTCTCTATGAATCTTAAGAGAATTGATGCAAAGTGTTCAGGCTAATGTGCAAGATGAATCATGGTGTTGGCACATGCAATATGGGCACTTGAATTTTGAAGCGCTCAAATCAATGGGAGAAAAGAACATGGTGCATGGGATACCATAAATAAGCCATCCCAATCAATTGTGTGTGTGAAGCTTGTCTTCTTGGAAAACATGCAAGGAGGAGTTTTCCAAAGGAGGCCATGTCAAGATCAACCAAGCCGCTTCAGCTTGTTCACACTGATATATGTGGACCAATCAATCCACCTTCCTTTGGTGAAAGTAAATACCTTCTACTCTTCATTGATGACTTTAGTAGAAAGACATGGGTTTATTTCTTGAACCAAAAATCCAAAGCTTTTGCTGCTTTTAAAATTTTTAAAGTACTTATAGAAAAAGAAAGTAGTTATCAAATAAAAGCTTTAAGGTTCGATAGAGGAAACGAATTCACTTCAAAAGAATTTAATGACTTTTGTAAATCTCATGGAATTCGTCGCCATCTAATGATACGTTATTCACCCCAACAAAATGGAGTTACAGAGAGAAAGAGTCGAACGATTCTTAATATGGCTTGATGTATGTTAAAAGCCAAAAATATGCCCAAGAAATTTTGGGCAGGGCCAGAAGCTGTATCTTGTGCAGTTTATTTGAACAACAGGTCTCCAACAAAGAATGTTAGAGATCAAACCTCTCAAGAAGCATGGAGTAGAAGAAATCCAAGTGTCAAGCACTTGAGAATCTTTGGGAGCATAGCCTATGCTCATGTTCCACATCAAGGGAGAGCGAAGCTTGACGATCGAAGTGTCAAGCATATGTTTGTTGGCTATGATACGAGTTCAAAAGGCTACAAGCTATACAACCCAAGTAGCGGAAAGATGGTGGTGAGTGGTGATGTTAGATTTGATAAAGAATTGGCATGGGATTCGAAAGCTCAGGAAGAAACTTCATATGATTTTCTTCCATACTTTGGTGATGAAGAAGAACCAGAGACCGTGGAACCAGTGCAGGATACAACTCCACCTCCTTCTCCAATAAATGTTGCATCTCCCTCTTCTCAAGAAAGTTCAAGGAAAATCAACTTGCCTTTCACACCCATATTTTCTACTTCGATATAGAAGAAACGTTTTGAAAAGGAAGTGGTGAGAAAAGGTTGAGAGGTTGTAGTCTTTATACAGATTATATTCTTAGTTATTATTATTATTATTATTATTATTATTATTATTATTATTATTATTATTATTATTAAATATATTATTTTCTAGTTTAGGGCTGTTCAAAATCGAACCCAAACGATGGCTTATTAGTATCAGATTATCGGGGTAATGGATGGTGAACGGATTAAGATTTTATAATTAACGGCATAATGGTTTGGGGAGGATTACTAAATTTTTTTATCGGCACTACAAGGAAAATGGATTTTAGCGAAGGGAAAAGTGGTCCTTAAAAGTTAATTTATGGTCCCTAAACGTCCATAGCGACCAATAATATCTGGTCGCCATCCGTCGCTATTAAAATTCAATTACGACGGGATTTGGGTCTTGCCGTAAAATCTCATTAGAGACCAGTTGAAATCCTGATACGTAAAATACTTTTAGGGACCATATTTCTAGTCCTAAAATATAATATATTAGACATGTTAATCTGGTTATTAAATATTTAGCGACCAGTTATTCTGGTCCCTAAAATAATTTTAGGAATCGCATTAATTTTACTTATTTCATTCTTGTGCATGTCAAATACAATTTGTAAAAAGAAAACCTGATAACAAAAAGATAATATAGAGATAAATTTTGCTTTACAAAAATTTATTAACATTCCATTAATGGCGTTATTTACAGGTATACTTTAATTAAGCAATCATAATATTGCTGACAGAACTCACAGAAAAATACGTAGCTAACATCCCTAGACATTATACAAAGTTTATCCAATATTCCTAGCAAAATGATAGTCAACTTGTATGCCCACCAAATAAGCTTTTTTACTTGTAAACTTCAATCTCCAAAACCTGTAACAAGTATAAAAATTTCTCTTCAGAAAAACCAATAAAGATCAACAAGATAATTGGTTAAAGAATATTTTATAATTTTACCCTAACAATGATTTAACTATTTGCCCAAATTCATCAAGTGTGATCATATACGGTTCAAAAGTTAAACAACAACGTGAAAGGGACTGCATGAACTCAAATGAAAANCAATTCATCAAGTGTGATCATACGGTTCAAAAGTTAAACAACAACGTGAAAGGGACTGCATGAACTCAAACAAAAAAAATGAATTAGAACTTTGGGAAATATGTTCAAGGATAATTTTATCTACTACTCGAGTTAAAATATTAAATACAATTATGAAATAACTTTTTGGCTAAAGGTAAAAATCACAAGTACTCACGACAAAAGCACAATCATCTTTCAATCTAAAGTAGTATAAGCTTTGCCCTTGTGCAGGTTTAATGTGCAAACACATAGGTCATTGCATCATTTACTTTAAAATAAAATGCCGAGACTTGAAAATCTTGACTTTTCTGTTCTTTTGGCTGAAGAATGTACAGTAACCAATCTTGACTTCAATTGGGTGTTTCAAGATTTTGCAAATACAACTTAGCTACACACTTATATAGCAGATATATCATTTTGCTGGTATGCTTCTCTGTATTGTTAGCACATAGTAGCATTGCTATTTGTTTCTTTTAACTAATTAAAGTCTAGACATTTTAAATGCCAAAGAGTAGCTTGACTTCTAAGCCTTGCATTATTTGCAGCTGATATCAATTTTATAACAAAAAATCCAGAACATAGATAATTTTACACTTAAGAAATGATAATACTGTAACGACCCGACCGGTCGTTTTAAGTATTACAGCCTCGTTCCCTCATTTACTGCTCAATTTATGCTTTACAACTGTTATATGACTTGCCGGGATAATTGGTTCGGGTCCGGAAGGATTTTTGAGTGAAATGAGACACTTAGTCTCACAATGGAAAGCTTAAGTTTGAAAAGTCGACCGGAAGTCGACTTATGTGTAAACGATCTCGGATTTGAATTTTTATGATTCCAGTAGCTCCGTATGATGATTTTGGACTTAGGAGCGTGTCCGAAAAGTTATTTGGAGGTCCGTAGTGGAATTAGGCTTGAAATGACGAAAGTTCAATTTTTGGGAAGTTTGACCGGGGGTTGACTTTTTTATTTCGAGGTCGGAATCCGATTCTGGAAATGGGAATAGCTTCATTATGTCATTTATGACTTGTGTGCAAAATTTGAAGTCATTCCGGATAGATTTGATGTGTTTCGGCACAAGATATAGAATTTGAAAGTTTCAAAGTTCACTAGGCTTGAATTGGAGTATGATCTGTGATTTTTGCATTGTTTGATGTAATTTGAGGCATCGAGTAGGTTCGTGATATGTTTTAGGACTTGTTGGTGTATTTGGTTGATGTCCTAAGAGCCTTGGGCGAGTTCCGGATGATTAACGGATCAAAAATTGGAGTTTTGAGGTTGCTGAAGTTGTAGCCCTTCTGGTGTGATCGCACCTGCGAGGGTCTTGGCCGAAGGAGCGGCAGCTCGAGCGCAGGTGCGTAGTTGGAGGGTGTCAGCAGAGGTCGCAGGTGCGATGGGATTTCGCACCTGCGATTTCGCAAATGTGGGCAGGGATTCGTAGAAGCAGAAAATGGTGAAGAAGCCGGGCAGCGCATGTGCGACAGTTTTTCGCAGAAGCGGGTGCGCAGGTACGAGCTCAAGCTTCGCAGGTGCAAAAAGCCCGAGCAGAACCCTATAAGTTCGAGGGTTCGATATTTTCACCCATTTTCGGATTTTGGAGCTCGGTTCGAGCGATTTTGAAGAATAATTTTTTCACACAACTTGGGGTAAGTGTTGTTGACTCCCTTGTGATTAATTCCATGAATTAATCTTCATTTTTGATGTAAGATTATCGAATCTTCAAAAGATATCGAAGGAAATTCCTATAATTTCATAAAACGAGTTTTTGAGTTTTGAACATTGATTTGGAGTCGGAATTGAGTGAAATTAGTATGATTGAACTTGTAATTGGATGAGTTATCGGATTTTGTGAGTTTCGTCGAATTTTGAGATGTGGACCCCACAGGCGATATTTGGAGTACAATTTTGGATTTTGTGGGAAAATATTAGTATTTTGATATGGAATTAATTATTATAATTGTGTGGACTGAATTAAATTTATTGTGGCTAGATTCGAGCCGTTCGGGAGTTGATACGTGCAGAATGGAAGTTCTCGAGCATTAATTAGCTTGCTCGACATTGGATTTGTCTTGTTCAAGGTAAGTAACTCTTCTAATCTTGGAGCTGAGTGTATGAACCCTGATTATACGTGTTATATATTTGGTGTTGAGGTGACGCACATGCTAGGTGACGGGCGTGTGGGCGTGCACCGTGTAAACTATGACAGTTATTTCTGTTGTACTGTGTAGTTATCTGAACTTGTCTGAAATCATAAAATCTCTACGTACTAGAATTATCAAAATGTGATTCATGCTATAATTATGTTTAAACTACATGTTTATCCTGTTGGGATCCACCGAGGTCATTTCTGTTGTTAAGTTATCTGCTTTCATTGCATTACATACTCAGTCATACGCATTCATATGCATATCATATCTCAATCTCTGTTGTTATTTATTGATATATCATATCATCATTTTCAAGCTATTTTCATGACATTGTGAGCCTATGAGAGAGAGACTTGAGAGATTGCTGACTGAGTGAGCGCGGTTGATATTATATGGAGGTGGATCTTCTCCACAGGGCTGGATTGGCCTTCCTCGGTACTAGGTGACTTATAGTCAGTGATGTATACGTTCTGGGATGGATCTTCCCTGATCCGTATGGGCCATATACAGTACCGAGGGGTTGAGTATTTGAGAGTGTGAACCTGGAGATGGATCTTCTCCACAGAGCTGGATTGGCTTTCATCGGTACTAGGTGACTTATAGTCAGTGATGTATATGTTCTGGGATGGCTCTACCCTGAGCCGTATGTGCCATATACAATACAGAGTGGTTGAGTATTCGAGAGTGTGGGCACATGAGGTTGTCAGCATGGTGCATCACATACAGTATTGCATTGACATGCACACATGACATACATGCATAGAGATGTATTTTTCTCATGTTGTACGGTATCACGTCATGATTTCTCACAGGTGTTGACATATAGGCATAGTGATGCATTTGTTTTACACTCATTATCTGGAAAGAAAATAAGACATCTTAACTATCATTGAAAGAAGTTTTGGAAAAATTACTGTTTTCAAACTTACTCATATTTTTGGCAACTTCGGTAAATGATTTGGGTTTTTACTGATGTACTTGAAAGGCAGAACTATTTTTAGAAATCATGATTTAGCTGAGCATTTTATCTTTGAGTTGCTTCTTATATTACTTGCTTTATGTTGTTATGAACTATTGTTGGTTATTGAAGTTGGGACCCGACCTTGGTATAAGCTCGTCTCTACTTTCAACCTAATGTTATGTTTGTTACTTATTGAGTACATGGGGTCGGTTGTACTCACACTACACTTTTGCACCTTGCATGCAGATGTTGGATGTTGATGTTGATGTGTTCGTTGGGAGTTGAATTTGAAGATGTACCTGCGTTCCGGTTGTTGTTGCCTTTTGTTCATGGTAGCCTTAGATTCATAAAACTCTGTTTATGTACTTTTCAAACAGATGATGTATTTACTTCATACCAGCTTTGTATACTCTATTCTTAGAAGCTCATGATTTGTACTACCAATTCTTGGGGAAATGTATCAGTTTCATATATTTCTCTTAATTAATTGTATTGTTAAATTACATTGGAGTTGGCTAGTGGTTAATTGGCTTACCTAGTGAGTTGGGTTAGGTGTCATCACGACTAGTTGGATTTTGGGACGCGACAAATACTTTGGCACCTGGCAAAAGGAAGCCATATTTCGTAGCATTCGTAGTGGATCCGATCTTAATTACTTTCAGTCTTTGATTGTTTCACATTAAACTACAAAGAGTCAAAAGAAAACAAAATAAGAAAGACATGATGAAAATAATGTATTAGCAAAAAAATCATGTAAATCAGGAGGTACACGTTAATATACTAATACATAAAAGATGTTTTACCTCGTCCATTCTTTTTCGCGTATTTTGTGTAGGATTTTCTTACAAATTCATATTCATCTTATTTAACTCCCGTTGTTTCATTATTCACGTCAAACCAACTACATTGAAACAAAATTACTCTTCTACCAGGACGAATTGCAATTCAAGTATATCAGTCAAAACTCCATAGTAATCAAGGCTCTGCCATCTTTACTAGTCGCATCAATTACAAACATCCCGCGGGTAAATCGTTAATCCGTTAAGGATTTTTATATTTATACTTTTACCCCTCTATATATATAAAGTACTATTGAAAGTAATTTGTTGTACGATAGTTTTATCCGTAATAGCTGGATTGTGTGGTTTTATGTCCTTTTTTTGCATGCATCTAACAGATTAAAGTCCGATTTTCTGGTTTTTTGGTTTTTCAATATGGATTTCTTGTGAAGAACGAATGTTACTAAAAGTTTGATTGATTCATACGTGTATGAATAGTCTTGAATATAAACTAAATTGGAACTTGGAAGAAGACTTTTCAATTCAAAATACTGTTAAATCTTAGATAATATTAAAAATTTGGTATTGATTTGAAACCGTTTGGTATTAATTGAATGATTCTTCAAAAAAACTTTTATTTGGTTTAGCCGATAAACCGTCCGATAACCGCCCGATAATCGTTAATCTGATACCAATCCGCCCGTTGTCTTATTGGATGGCTAGCGGATTACTATATTTATAATCTGATAACCGATAAGTCGAACCGTTAAGCGTAATTATCCGCCCAAACACCCGATAAACACCCATATTCTAGTTATCTGCATGAAAAGCTAGTATAAAACATGATCCATGACAACTCATGCTTTTTATTAGTGGAGATGGAAGATTAATGTCAGCTCATTACGTGTATAATTAGGTCTTGCTAGGTTAATGTTTTCCTTACCATAAAATTTTAACCATTTGGGAAAGGTCTAATTTTTCCGCAAAAGTAAGAGCGGATTTGTCTTCCTTAAAAAAGCAGCATATTCGTACCCCTTCCGTTATACAAATAGTTCTAATTTACCCTTTTCGTCTAACGAAAGTGAATTAAATGTCACCTGGAATTTTAATTAACTACTAATCCAACTAGTAGACCTACCCCATCCCCCTCCTGCTTTTCTATCGGTAGCAATTAGGGGTGGGCATATTTCGGTCCGAATCGAAAATATTTTTATGTCGGTTTCGGTTATTCGGTATTTTCGGTTGGTTTCAGTTTAAAATTTTAGTTTTTCGGTTCGGTTAACCGAAAAACCGAATTATTAGCAAACCAACAAATTTTCGGTTGGTTTCAGTCTAATTTATCGAAATTTTAAAAGAAAACGAACAAATTCGCCAATCCAATTATTACATAGAGAGAGCCCAATATGATAATGTTCAAACCGAAAATTGAACCGAAATAAACCGAACCGAAATTAGAAAACCGAACTGAACCGAACTTATTTCAGTTCGGTTTCGGTTACTACTTTTACAAAACCGAAAATCAAATAACCGAATCGAATTTCTTAAAACCGAACCGACCGAATGCCCAGCCCTAGTAGCAACGTCAAAAGAGACCACGATCTCGTTGGCCATCGAAGTTATATTTT
Source organism: Nicotiana otophora (assembly GCA_000715115.1). NCBI lineage: Eukaryota > Viridiplantae > Streptophyta > Magnoliopsida > Solanales > Solanaceae > Nicotiana > Nicotiana otophora. The sequence continues at coordinate 37,390 of AWOL01S0033932.1, forward strand.
TAGGTCGCGACCAACAAAATCACGGTCGTCTCCAGTGAAAATATTTTCAATAGATGAAACACTCCTTTTATAAATCTGGTAAAGGACTTTATGCATGAAGATGTGAAGCTGTGGTTTATGTGTGTGAATGTATTTGTGTAAGAAGAATTGAAGAGTGAAGAGAGTAAGGGAAAAAGGGGCGGCTAATGAGTTAAAAAATGAGAGAGGAAGATAAAAAATAGTGTTGGATAGATAAGAGGGATTAAATAAATATATTAGGACTTTTTTAAAACAAAAAAATAGAAAAATAAATTTTTATTTTAGATATTTTACTTGAGTTAGCCAAAAAGTGTAAATTTGAACCTGGTATGAATAGGCCACCTTTTGTCTGAGGATAAACCTGCTCTAAATCGAATACTCTATGGGTAAACTTAGACATTTTCTTTTTAAAAAAGTGGAAGATAAAGTTTACAGCTTGCCATCATTTTATAGTCAAGTTTGAGACTTTCAACTTCTTTACTCAAGTCTCACAAAAGTATGAATTAGTTTTACTATTATTGTTATTTAAAAGTTGTTATTTCTTTCTATATTCTTTTGTTCTTTTAGCTTAACTTCATAACAATATTATATATATTCAAGGTAGAAAAAGAGATGGAGATATGAATTATATGGATCGGAACACGCTGCATTATTCATGAGATAAGTCAAGGAATTAGGTGGGAGGTAGAACTTTAAAACCAATCTACCTAATACATGTACCTTACTCAAAGCGGAAAACGAGAAGAAAACTCTGTTTATAAAAAATATTGATCCTTAATAAGATACAATATTAAAAAAATATTCTTATATCTATTTAAGGTGGAGAAAGAGATATAGATACGTGATTTATAAGGGAAAAGGATGCATTGTCCATGAAACAATTTGTTCATGTTATTAATTGTAGTAATAATTGGTGAGGAACAAATATTATATAGATGACCAATCTAGCTACTTAACTTACGCCACGCAAAAATAAAGCACTGGTTAAAAAACATTCATTATTTAATTTTATATATATATATATATATAT